>JANSTX010057920.1:0-24221 GCA_027564355.1 Penthetria funebris
GATACCGTAAGTAATCTATCACTTAGGTATTTTATATTATGTATGTTAAGTTCAAATCGATGATGCAAAAGTAAACCTACACCCGAATGAGCCCGTTGGTTCTTATCTTTACCACTATATATGAGAACATAATCATTATATCTATGTGCACCTTTTCCTTTCTTTTTTGTTTCAGATAGGGCACAGAAATCAATTTTATCTTTATTATTGAACGATGTTATGTTCCAGCAAGCGAATCGCAATATATTCTTTTTCCATGTTCGTTTTGTCCATGATCGTGCCGAGTCGTCATTGTATAAATAGGATCCGTTATCCAAGGCTAAATTCCTAGTACTTTGACCGGTATTAATTTATAGTCTAGAGGCAGCTTGCTAGGTCAAATGAAAATACTAACCCATTTATAAATTGGCTACTAATGACTACTACTAATAATATTATTTTGATTATAAAATGACACTACCCAGAATTTTACTAAAATCATATTTTTACAATTTTAATTTTATATATTACAATTTTAAAATTTTAAATACAATTAGGAAACGTAGTAAATAACGGATGCATTGTAATTGGTTGAGTTATATGGTAGTGTATGTGCTTAAACATGATGTAGTAAAGTTTAATTGATATTAAATAAAATATTATTAAATATTCTATTAATAATTATAATTCCTGCTTCGTACTTGAGTAGATTTTTAAATCATGAAAATAATAGTGATTTCAACGACATTTTGAAGAAAACATCTTGCAATTAATTGCCAATTTAAAAAACTGGGAAGAAAAGAAAACCGGTGTAAATTGAGGACAAATACTAACTTATTATTATGATGATTGGCTGTTAATTGGAAATAATTGAATAATTGAAATAAAATTCATAAAATTTCAAAGTCAAAAATTAAGGAAAGCCGTGTTTATAATAGGAGAACATAATCACAGCCTGGATGATTTACATAATTTTAATTTTGCTTGCTAATTCCGGACAATGTATGGCAATCAGGTTACTTTTTTTTTTGAAAGAACAAGTGATGGATTTACAGTGCTTTACTAGGAGAACATAAATATATAGCTTTTCCTCGGATAAATAATATAAGATTTTGAACATTACCATCCTCATTAACTTTATTGCTTAAGAGAAGTATAGTTGAAAATGTGGCTGGAACAGGTTTAACTCTCCTCTTCTAACAATAGGAATTGCATAACATTTTACATCACAATTATAAAAAGTTTATTTTTTAATTAATATTACAATATCAAGTAATAAAAAATAATAATAAGAGTATGTCTATTTTGTT
Source organism: Penthetria funebris (assembly GCA_027564355.1). Taxonomy (NCBI): domain Eukaryota; kingdom Metazoa; phylum Arthropoda; class Insecta; order Diptera; family Pleciidae; genus Penthetria; species Penthetria funebris. The sequence continues at coordinate 1,290 of JANSTX010057920.1, forward strand.
ACATTGATTTTACCAATAAGCTCAAATTTTTTTTTTTTGGAATTAATGAATTGCCATTGGCATATTAAAATCGTTAGTTATTTAAAAACATTTAGACAAAAATGCAATACGATTAATAACCCCTTTTTTGAAATATTGTAAATATTGTTCTTAATATGCACTGTTTAATATGATACATTCTACAACATCTGTCTATATAGTTTTAATTATGAAATTACGTTAAATAATATTTTAATTGCTTTCATCAGTACGGTAACATATTCATATATTTAGTTTAATATAAATCATGAATTTAATCACAGTATCATTTTATAAGTTAAATCAGAATTTTAAGTTATATCTTATCTGAGGTTTAATGTGTCCAAACTTTTTATTAATCAATTACTTTTATTTAAAATTAAACAGTTAAAAAGATGTTACTAATATCAGGGTTGTTCTACCACCAGTAACTTGACCACAGTTTATGTCTTTTCTGTTAAAATGTAGTATACGTTGCGTTTGTTAATTAGGCGTAAAAAAATATTACTAACAAACTAGGAATTCTTCTAAATTTTTTCAATTATCTGTTCCTAATTTATAATTGTCATAGATAACATTGTATATGCATACTTAATGCAGCAATTTAACAGTTCTGCCCTAAAGGTCGAGATAGTTTTATTATTAAATCTAAGGAAAATTTACTGTATTGTATCAAAATACAATTTATATATAAAGCATGAATTATCTCTGTAACATTCCATAATACTTTAAATTGTTAATCTTCAGAGCTTCAAATTTTGGTGGCAAGATATTTAATTTAAATAATATGTTAATTAATAATTATTATAGGTTGAAAGTTATCCGTTATTCGATTATTATCTTATTAATAATTACCAAAATTCCAAATTTATAATAAAACAACAATTTCAATATAAATAAATCAAAAAATGTTATAAAGTTAAATTTCTCACAGTTCATTACTATGAGAAAAATTCAATTTTCCCGATTGAAATTATTTGCATAAAAGTAACTATAAACATATGCTATACAAAAAAAAAAAATGCATAATTTTATTAGTAATGGTCACATCATTAATTATGTTAATGTTCAAATTGTTGACGAAAAAGTCGACAATGATTTTTAAAAAATTCATTACGAAATTTTTACTATGGGCATTGGTGTTTCTTTCCTTTAGTCTATTCATTGTTGTTTATACTGCAACAATGAACAAATAACTGAATCGACATTAACCATGCGAGAGTCTGCAGTCAACAAATATCAATGGTTTTTTTTTTTTTTTTGTGTAAGAGATAGAAAATTTTACCATTAAATTATACGTTGCTCAAAAAAGCTTGAAACTTTTTCCTCAACATTGAAAACTGCTAGAAAATTAAATAATGTTAAACATTCTTTTCTTACATAATGGTAATGCTATCCTTCCATATTATCATCTTAGTCTGTACACATATGAGCTTTTTTCAGACACAAGAAACAAGAACTGTATCCTTGTCTTACTTATATAATAAATTGTAACCTGACATTGACTTTGTATTTTTAATATAGCTATTTGGTTACTTTACCATTGCAGGTACACAAGTAAACCATTTATTTATTGATGATGAAGGTGCAACCGAAATACACGTATTGTATATATTATGTGCACCTTATATATTTATTTAATTTTTAAATCGGTTGCCGAATTGTTAAAATCTATAAAATTTGAATGACTTGAGAAATTGAACGTTCTTGAAATTTCTTTTATGATGAATTGTTATATTGATTGTAAGAAAAATTGTACATATATACGAAATTAATACTTAATTGTATAATTTATACATTAGAATATATTTACTAGGTTTAAGGAATTGATGTTACATGTGCACAAGGTTCAGTACACAATCTGGAAATTATTTGTAAATTGTAAATGCTAGTGCATTATGTTTTTATTGATTTTTTACCGATTAGATTAATTATAGTAGGTTAAATAGATGGATTCCTAATACAAAGGGCAAAATTCTGCTTAGATGTTCTGTTATTATTATAATACATGTTATCAGGAGTACATAAATTAATACAATTATTCTAAAGCTAAGCTTGTGCTTTAAATTTACAAAATATGAACTACCTTAAACACGTGTTTTTTGTTCATGAAAAGATGTGTTTTAAATAGAGAGTACTTTCGACAATTTATGAATTCGTGATACAAAATTTGGGGTTCAATGATTTTGTTTTTATTTTTTTGTATGATGACTTATTTTCTGAGTGGATAACTTCTAGTTATTCATTTTAATTAAAACATCTTTAAATATTTATTTTCATGTTAATTAATTTATATATAAATCAAAATTAACTAACATATCAGTTTACAGGTTTTTATTTTGTCCATAGATATTAAATTACACCTAATTTAGTCAATCAAACCAACAATAAATCAATTGAAAATGATGTACTAAATACTCGGAATACTCGGAAAATACCAGGTAACAATTTAGAACAACGTCTGCAATCAATGAAATATTTAAAAGTTATATATTCATTTACCATAACATAAATAGTTAATTAAATTTAATTGCTATAAAGTTGGAACTCATAATTATAAATCAGATTCTGCACCAGAGGTAAAATGAATATTATTATTTCATTAAATATTATATATTATAGGTTATTACTCTCATTCGATTTGATCATGAAAGGGGTAGCCGACTCACGTAGAGGTTACACAACCCACCTTTATATAAAATACATAAATAAATTTAAATGTAATTTCATCTACGCTCCAATTAGTATTTCGAACACCAGTTGCGCCTTTTATATGCATGATTCGACATCTTTTTCAGCACTAGCTACTATATGTTGCTAAATAACTTCTCAAATATTGTAAACCGTGTACCTCGTCTAGTAATATATTATTCACTTCAAGACGGCATATACCATCGACGAACAATTTAATTCAATTGGTGGGACGCTATTTTATATCATGTGATATGTTGTTTGTCATAAATCAATCTAAAACTAGACTAGGAACAAAAATGGCGATAAAATACATTAAATTTATTTAAAATCTATGAATGTTGATCTTGATGCACTTCACGATGGATTGTTGAAATAATCGTTAGGTAATAAAAATAGCTGGCCACCAGACGATAGAAGTTTGTGAATCCAATTATGAAAAAAAATATTTTTTTTTTTTAAATTAAGAATAGAAATCAATAGTTCAAAAATTTTAAATTTTGATTGCCGAGTAACGATTCAGCATTTTCTTCATGTGCAATAAATTTGCAATTTTTATGGCGAAAACCTTGTTTAGAAACTAAATTAAATAAGCAAAGTAGCGGGGCTTTTAATTTACATAAAAAATTTATTATATAATCTTGTCCACTTAGAACGTTTAGTTTTTAGTATAAAAATGATAGTGCTATAAAAATCAGTCCCTTCTGGTGGATCTTTTATTGCTTTTAGACAGAAAAACAAATTTCAAAAATGTACCTACTAAAAGAATATATGAAATGTGGAGTATATATAAATGAATTAGAATTTTAAATCAAATTAAAATATTTTGGAATGTTCAAAACTTAAGGACTATCATTATTTGAGCAGACGTTTTAAATATTTATAACAAACACTTGAGTCTAGTTTAAATTACGAGTATAATTTAGAAATTGTTGTATCACATATAAATTTCTTTATTCAATACATTTGGAATCGACCTCGATAAATGTAATATAGTACTTATAATCGATTATAGTGTATATTCATGGATTTTCGTATTAATGCCTGAAATGATATGGTCAAGGTGGATGAATTCCATGAAATTCACATATGAAACACAACACAAGAATACGAATTGAATTGAAATTTCGACATAATTTTGGTGTAATTGAGAAAGAACATGTAATCTTTCCAAAATTGTATACAGGAACAAAAGTGCATAATTTGTCGGTCGATTAACTTTCAGCTTAATGATAACATTTATTTTGTTTATGCTCACATAGTCGGTTAATAAATACTCGTGTATATACCAATAACTGTATACAAGACATAATAGATTACATTTAGTCAGCCTAATGATTGAGGTTTTATAATTATAAGTCTTAAAAAATAAGAATTTGAATTGTTTCTATTTCATTTATTATAGCCTTTTGCGTTATTAACTTTTTTTTTTTTATAACTCCACCGATAATCATATGATATTTGATTGCCTAAAATGAACGTTAATTGATTACTTTTCACATTAACTTTTATTTCTGTTGAACGAATATTTTTCATAGATGATTATTATTAATTTTGTTTTACTTGATATTAATTAACCGACAACAAGAAGCCAAATAACTGAGAAATACATAACTAATTTTCATAAATGAAGAAGCTATTTTAATTCACACGATTGTGACGATGTAAGGTGCTAAAAATACTAATGATTGATAATATAAGAGATCTGCTGCCAGTAACGAGCAGTCAAGCTGACAATAGAACTTAACAGAAGAAACACAAAAACACATTCCAATAAAACATATAGAATTAAGAAGATTCAAGTGAATATCTTGAATGAAGTATTTAGAAAACTTGATAGTCTTCTACACAATTATACTGAAATTAGAAAGAAAAATAAATTTCAATATTTGAGCAGTTAGATAAAGGAGAACTTAAAAAATTTTAAATCACAGTTACGAAATGACATATTAAAATACTTCTGGCTTCATTTAGTATCAAATTACGGTCAAATTAGGGAATTAGGAAGTCTGTTTTAATGTTTTAATTTATGGTATATGCAAATAATAGACGAATAGTATATTATGAGATGATTTACAGCACGTAGCTGATGCCACAGAAATTAAGAGATACATACTCGACGTTGTTCGTAGCAAAATTCAGTGGAAGAAAAGCGGCAAAAATACCACATTTATGGGTGTTTTCAGGAAAAAACAGTGTCACTTAGATTAGAGTAGCAAATTTTCGCTATACTAAGTTCAATGTCTGTCCTCAAATCAAATTGTTTATCTGTACAATTAGCTTAACTATTACACTTGGAAAGTATGAAAATCATCCCATTACATAATCCTAATTATCTTCAATACGAAGTAATTGCATATTATGATCAAATATTATTAGATACTCATTTATTCGCATACAGTTTGTAGTTATTTACATACTAATACTAATATTCTAATACTGTACTTCATTATTCTAATACTTCACTGTTGCCATTGGAGAAGTAGTTTACCTGCGGAATACTTCACCAAAACACAAATTTATACGTCAATTTGGATTTTATTTTTCTATCTGTTACAAAATGACGAAATGTCTAAGTAGGATTTGAGATGTTGAGATGTAATTCAAATCATACTGTGAGTAACTTACATTGGTGTTACTTACATAATTTTTGTTTTCACCGATTTTATATTTAGCAACCCATTGGGTTTTATATCAGGAAGGCAGCACATTGCAGATTACTTCATTGAATCCAAATTAGAGTGAAAAAAAATTTCTAGTAATGTTTAAAATTGTTATACATATAATCAATGTGGTAAATTAGCACTCATAAAGTTAAAAAATTTATTTAACCTTCACAAATATTACAAAAAGTGTTTTTTTATAGTATTACTTGATCTTGTGGAATAGAGAAAAAACTTTAAGCAATCATATGTTAAAATGAATGCAAATCTTTTACAAATTCCATAAAGTATATACCTTATTTTATCTATTTATATATAATTTATGTGCTTACATATCATCTGTTCCAACTTCGTACTATATTTGCAAATACAATACAATACCAATTATTCCTAACTCTTTATATTTCCCATAAAGTCTGTGCAATTTCTGTGTAATCTCGTATGAAATCGTTACGATCAATTTTCTAGATCTTTAATTGCAAGTGACCATGTCACCTAAAATCGTGCAACGTTATCGATCAGTTTACTAATTGGATCACTTTTGATCACGATTTATATGGCTTTTTCTCACAATTAGATTTATTTAGATGAAAATTGTTTTCCAATCTTCAATTGGTATTTTTATTGGATTTTTTTAGTTTTATTTATTTTTTTTTATTTTTTGCCTTTCCATATTTTATTTCTTCAGGTACCTTCAGGTTCAATTATACATATTTATTTACATTAAGAAATGTAAATTTTTTTCTCTGATTTTCAGTCTACAAGCCAATTATGATAATAAACTATTTTTTTTTTAATTGCTAAAAAAATTTAATTAATAAAACTATGATGAGAGTGTAATTAATTATGATAATTATTTTTTTTTTAGTCGGATCAAATGCATAAATGATTCAGAGTTTTTTTTTAATGATATAGTCACGTGAGATTTGTAGTTGTTTTTTAAAACTTTTATGACACTCAATATATAGAAAAAATTAACTGGATTTAATAGCACACGATTTTAATTCAATTTTATTACGCAAACCTGATTTGAATGTGAATTCAATTGAAATTCTAAACTACAAATGCATAATAACCATAATTTACGAAAATCAACTTCTGAATTCCATTGTTCTAAATATGAAAATTAATGAAGTTCAGAGAAGGTTTTCAGTTGAATGCTGAGGTTACTCTAAATAGAGTATCATCACATCAGATGATTTAGAGTACCATGAGGTGCATGTGCTTCTTGTTCGAATCAATAATTAAATGAAGGATGTTAAATGTTAATATATGACAAATGGACGTGATTTTTTAAAAATTTCACTTATTATCTGATTTCTACATTACTACTTATATTTATGAACTCGCTAAATAACATATTTTATAAGATTATATGAGAATCGCGAAGTGCTAACATATATTTATTGAATGATCTGCCAATAATTAATTAATAATTATAGTACTTATGACATAAATGCAACTTATCTAAAATGTATAATTAAATAAATAAATGCATATATTAATCAATTAGCATAATAAATTATGTAATGCAATTGCAATAGTGAATGCATGCGTTTAGTAATTGCAACTTTTTAAAGGGCCACTTTAAAGTAAACTATTTATGCAATTTTATATCTACGATAATATGAAAGTACTCGTAATGCTTATTAATATATACTTTCTATCTGCATAATGAAGACACTTAAATGATCAATTATTATGATCATAAATTGTCATGTCTTGATTTTAATTTAATTTATTAATGACTTAACTAATTTTTTTTTTTTTATGTCGACATTGACTGTTAATAACACTGATCAAAAAGAATGCAATTATGTAGGATGTGTTTAAATGGAAATGTTTAATGGCATCGTCTTGTTTATAGAAAAAATGTAGAAGTTCTACTCATTTTTATTATTGAGATTATGGTTATTAGTTGTTGTATTCAAAAAACCGCTAGCAAAGTTATTTATATAAAGGTAAATATGACATACTGAGCTAAGTTATAAAGTGGCTGACTGTCATCGAAGTCACTTAAGCCATTTGCGGTGTAATTGATAACTAGATTACGATATAAGTCAGGAAGGGCGAGTGATCGAGGCTAATAAAAATTTTATTAGTATAGTGTTTGTCGACTGACTAAAAAAAAAACAATTCCTTATGTTTTTCACTGTTACTACATAAATAGGATTGGAAAATCCACATAACATGAGAAGTGGAAGCAAAAAAGTTAAGTATAATTCAAATAATTCAACAAGTTTGAAGTTCATAACTATGTATTTTAGTAGATTGAATAAGAAATAGTTGATTTCAATCATAGAAACTATATTTTCAATTTAATTTACAAAAAAAGTGTTAGAATATCACAGAAATTGAATCAGATAATAGAAAATGCAAGAATTTCATCAAATTTATATGTTTCCTAAAAATGCTTTTTCGAAAGTTTCCAAGAATGTGAAATGGTAATATCATAAAATTTATTCAGAGCTCGATCATCAAAATAAAATAACATATGAGAAACGTCAGCAAATGTATTTTAATTAAATGTAAAGATCATGAAGACTTTTGCAATAGACACGTTTTGGAACCTGGAACGGCAATGCTTAAACCGACAAAACTGACACAGGTAACTCAAGAATTGAAGAGGTACATATCCTTGAGACGAATGAGACTCGATGAAAAATGAAATGGTATAAGAACTATATTTTATGGTGAAAGCCTTTTATTTTTTGGTAAATCGAATCATGGATCACAGAGTTCGTAGAGATAGTTTATTGGTAAGTAGCTGTGCAGTATTGTTAGTTAAATGTCAATATTAGATTAAATAAGACTAGTAATTTTCTTTGAAAATTGGTTATCTGTTTATCGGCAATATTTTATTGCTGGAACGAAATTATGGCGAAAAGCAGTTAATAAGGAATCCAGTATTTGTAGTAGGGAGTGAATTAAAGTGACGATCTATGTTAAGTCATAATAATGATGGTTATGATTTCAACTATGGGTTGCTCAATTTGGGTGAAAATAAGTAAATGAATTCACTCTAAGATGTTTGCTCTCTATAGTTTTCTTAAGCCTTAATCTCGTAGTTGCATTTAATTTTTAATTAGGTTTTAGTTTAACATCAATCCATTCTGTTCTATTAGAAATTTAGAGTAAAAAAAAATCACAAGATAGCATACTACCAATCCAGGTTCGTATATTGACCATTTCAAATGCAATCGAATGCAGAAATCGGAATGCACATTCATCAATGCAACTAACTTTTATGGACCAACAATGACTTATTCTGTTTAAACTATTGTAGTATTTAGTAATTGTTTTTTTGATATTTATCCAATAAAGTTGAAGGCACTTTAAAGGAAGATGTGGTATTTTTTCTGTTTATATATAATTTTGTGAATGCATTGAATTAAATATATGCATATTATTAATTGTTAACAACGCGTATTTCTTGATATGGTATGGTTAATATAAATTAATAGATGATAGCGAATATTTTAAATTTTATGTAAAGGAACGATTTCATTGTTAATCATTTTAACATCATTGTTTGTTTGGGACCATCATACACCCATACAAAATAAGATAATCTTCGACAAAATGCGATTCTAGTTCAGAGGCCAAAAGAGACTATGATTTATTGTTCGTATAATTCAGAAAAGATTATACAGAGGATTTATATAATTTTACAATTATCCGACCATAATTATATGCAAATAGATATGAATAAATATTGTAAAGTTGAAATATAATGTAATGTTTATTTGATTATACAATGAACTTACGTAATAAGAGTTATCATCATTATAATCCATTATTCCCATTTATATACATTAAGGTTTCATGGTACATGATGTTATTTAAAGGAATATATTGTATTGTCAATGAATGAATATGCGTTTACCAAAATGAAACACAATGTTATGTGATTTGAAATGGTCTTTGGTGAGTTTAATAAAATTTGCACTTATCCATGAAAAATCTTGATCACAATGAATATCTTTTGTTGACAAATGATATAATTGCTAATAATAAAGGTATCATAGAATGGCGATCATCATTATATCGACAATTACATTACACAGGAGTATGGGGTTTTCAACGAAAAACCGTGAGCATTGTGTTCACAATGGTGATGTGAACTCCAAAATTTGTCAAATAAACTTTTATGAATTTATCTTCATTTATCTTAAGATGAGACTTCTTTTAATTAACTTATTTTTGCATAAAATATTCTTGGTTTCAGTTTTTTTCCAAATTTAAATCACAGCCTCTTTTTTAATAAATTAACGATTACGTAAATTCAAAAATATGTAAATACAATAAAATTCTTTGTAAATACAATAAATTATTTTAATCATCAATTTTAAATATTTTTTTTTATTAATTTAATTCAAAATCGACATATTTAAAAAAAAAAAATTGTTAAATTCATGTCCATGTTTGCCTAAGAAAAACGAATGTTATTAAGAGAGAAGAGGTCAATAACACTTTCATATATGCAAATTAAGAATATTGGCCAAAAGTTATGAGTCTTAGTGTACCATTAAAGTACGACATTCACTTAACATAATTCATTATCAAAATATTAACATTTTTGTAAGAAAACATAAGAAATCACTACAATGTGTTTACCATTGGGTCAGCATCATCATCATCATCATCATCATCATCATTATCATTGTCGGAAGAGAGTTCAATGATTTTGTTTAACGTATAAGCAAATTTTGATCGATATATTTATTTTAGCACAATTTTGCATATATTTTGAGTCATCAAAGTGGTAATTTTTTTTATTTTTCTTTGCTTTTGCAAATCCAGAAGAAAATTACTGTTAATATAATAAAGATTATGTCATTTTACTTATATTATTCATTAACAAACATATACGTTGACCACATAAAATTTAAAAAAAATATTAATTAGTAGTCAAAAAAATATTTAACATTTGTATTTTTATGTGGCCAAGAGGACTAACGGGTCCAATAATAAAAAAAAATTACGTTTTGGTTTTTTTTTTTGGCTAAAAACGAATTTCTGAAAATTTATCATAATTTAATTTTTCCCATTCTCTTTTGATGAAATTGTCTCAGATGTTACAGATTTTTGTAAAAATTTTTGAAAAAAATATTGCTGATAATATGTGCTAATTGTGTTGACAATCAACAGACCTAGTATATATCGTATATGGTTAGGGGGAATACTTGAAGTTTGAATATTTGCGATCTTAACAGAAAAAGTTGTTGAAAAAGTTAAGAATCGTGGTGTGAACCGCTGCTCATATACATAAATTGTGTGCTTCATTAAAGGTCCAATCTTCATGTATTCCATTCGTTAAAGATATAATCCATTGCAGCTTAGAATTATTGTGCATTCCAATTGATAGTCATCTATAGGGAAAATTGATCCATCTAGAGTTTTAACATTGCATTCCATCCAAAATTTCTCAAATCAGGAAGAATTAAAAATCATGTCAATTTCAATGTAAACGCCGATTTTGTAAAAATTACTAGAAACTAAATTTGGATGAATAACAAGATGAGCGGGAACAATAGTGGCAACAGTATATATCGCTGTTTTACACCCGGAATTTACATCAAAAATATTATCAAGCCTTTGACGATGCAAGACTCTACATTGTAAGTCACGATCATATTCATCAGTTTCAACGGTATTCCATTACTTTCTAGTCATTAAAGAGACTACTACCAGTGGTTATATGCATTCCGTATACATGGTTGAGATGATGATAATGGTTTTAAATCTAATTTTCAATAGAATGAGTAACAGACGTACAACTACATTGATTGGCATTACTGACGATAATATTCAGATGACATATTGTATGTCATTTATCATCCAGTTTTATTTTATTAGAGATACATGAGATATGCACAAGTCCATCTTCATTGTTCGCACCAGGGTACCAGGATAATAAAAGGGTAAATTTAATTTCCAATAGTAAAATATATTTATCATGTTAGGTTCAATTGCAATAATAAATGAGAGGGCAGTTAAGATTGATTGTACAAAATCATAATCATAAAATTAATACAACTTTGGATAAAATTTCTGAAAAGTGCATGAGGATTGTATTACAATCCTGTTTCCATACTTTTTCATAACTATTCAAAGTCACAAATTTCTTTCTACAGAAATTTAAAAATAAATAAGAAAATAGAAATAAAATAATTTAAAAAATCTTCGGTAAATTCCAGTAAAATTCTTTGATCTCAAAAAAAAGAAAAAAATTGCAGAAATTCAATAACAACAATATAAACAATCAATGGAAATATGAAATAAAATTGCATAACATATTTTATAAAATACTATTTTGTTACTATAATATATAATAATCTACTCTTAGTAGTAACGAATATAATCATTGCATATAAATAATATTAGTAAATAGAAAAGTGCACCCTTGTGACTTGTCTCATTTCCCGTGATGACTAATAAAATAATAAAATATACGATAACATTGTGCATTATTCCATCCTTGGAATAAAAATATACCACTTCGTACTTCTGGTTGGAATATTATGCGAATAAATGTAAACCAATCTTACTTATATATAGACATATGAAGAACAATAATTCAATGGAATGTGACTGTTTGAGACATTGTATTTTTATTAAAATTGAAATGCTATTATTACTGGAAAGAAGATGCACTTATAATCTGTAGTTTTTTTTTTTTTTCTCTTTTCCATAATAAAATTGTCTTGATCATCTTATGCACGAATAGAGAAGAAAATAGTCACGATGAATCTTAATTAAATAATGGATAATGACAAATTATTGTGGATTTTCTAGATTAGACATATAGCTGAGCACTACATATATAATTATGTTATTGGTGTTGTCCTTTCAAGGCCATCTTTATGTTCAGTTGGATAAATATAATTTCCAGATACGAGTATGATGATTATATACAAATTATGTGATGGAACAGGTTAAAATACGTACTGTAGCTGTAGGTATTTTGATGAAAAGGAAATAATGTAAGTATATCGAATTTCGATTTTAAATTCTTCTCAGATAGAAATAATAACTGTGTACTACAAGTTGTGTAAAGATAAGTAATTGATAACATCCAATCGGTTTAATAGTTAAATCTGGTGGTAAAATATTTAATATGTCTTTATTACTTCACGCGACGTACATATGGCGTCAATGTATGACCGATAATTCTATTTATTCTAAGGACAATAGTCCAGTGCGTCTTTTGCAATATCACTGACTGATATGATATGGTATGATAAGGTAAATTGCGTATATTCAAGAGAAATTACTGCTACTAGTATACAATTGTATGGTTACGAGACTTGAAAAATGATGAATTAATCAATCATATCACAAATTTAACTTTTCATCAATAGAGGCTGTTATAACAGTGGTAAGAAGTTGCTTTTCTGAAATCGTAACGTTGGTATTTTCCAGGCTCAACAGATTACTGAACCAAAAAAAAAAAAACAAAAAAATTAAAACAATGAACTAACATCAGATGCAGCAACATTCTCATAGACATTGACTGTTAATTAATCAATATCATTTGATTATGTTATCCATTAATATATCAGCATGCACATATTTTTTTATGATAATTTTTCAATTATCTTTAAAGATACTCACAAACATTTTATTGATAGAACTCGAATTTTAATTTAATTCTTAAATCTGTGAGATGTCTTAAATCGTTTTAGGTACTGATTTTTTTTTTCAAATTTTTTCTGCTTGACTCATTGATTATACTTCTGAATTCATGAAATTGACGAGGAGAAAAAATTTGTAAAAAAAAAAAAAAAACAGTGAAGGTAAATAAATGTTGTATAGTACACCATCATATGCATTTATTTACCATCAAACATGTAACTTAAATAAAAATTGTTGCATTAATGCCAAGATTAATACGTACATTAAATTATCTTATAATCAAAATATTACTATTTTTTTTCAAAAAAAAAAAAAACCCAAGTAAGATTCCGTTAAATTCATTGAGTGATGTAAATTGATTTCTAACGTGCATTATTTGATAAAAAATTAAACCAAAATCGACGGTTTTTTTTTGTTTTTTATTATTTTTCTTAACTTTCAATTTATAACTTACTGTGGTTAATAAAGAATTTCATCTTAAAGAACTTAAGATTTAAATAAACGCCATATGAATGAGATGAAGATCAAGAACTGTTGAAAAAAAATTATTGGATGAACGTCATTTATTATTTAGATTAATAGTTAAGCATCATAACAAAGTTAAAAAAAAAATACTGCATTTACTGCACAGTAATTAAAAACTTAAATATTCATTAATATTTGCTTGTCTTATGCATAAATTAACTAGCAAAAATCCATTAAAAATCTAAGTCGTTCTTACTATGCAATTCATCACGTTGTATTGCGTGAAGTGCAAAAAATCACTTCTATTTTCCTAAATATCAACCTTAACTTCTCGATCTTATTGAAATAGGAACATTGATAAACATTGACTTACAGGTAAGCTTGATAATGATGATGTTACTGAACAAAACTTTTAGACTTTACGAAAATCAACAAGAGTGCTAAATTCAATGCTGCATTCATAGGAATCTCATATACAAAGGTCTGAATTCTACTTATATGTTCAGTTTACCAAACACAGATGAAATATGCGATATTGCTTTCATTAATTTTCCCGCCTGTGAGGCTTATGTTTAAAATATATAGTATTTTCGTCAATTTATGAATTCTTGATACAAAGGTTAGAATTCCGTTTCGCATTTTTTCTGCTGATGTTGCAGAAACCTCACGAACAATGACAGATTGAAATGTTGCTGACTAAAAGCAATTATTGTACTATATAGTTGACAGACTCTGCCTACATTGATGGAATTGATGTTCGTTCCAAAATATTTGGTCAAGCACACCCTATCACTTACTATGTTAGCTGAATTCAACTAGATTATGATAATTTGAAACTATGTCACTAACGGCTACCTCGTGAAGGTATTTCTATGTGATATTCGACTTGAAATTCAATTCATATTTTTACATATTTTGTAAAAAAAAAAACCCGATTGAAATAAATTTGAAAATACATTCTGATTATCAAATATCCATCGTTTGCACAATGATTAATCGTACTATCCTTACGAAAATAATTTCCTAATTCCTTAATATTTTTGTTTTTTTATGTTCTTATTAAATAATATCTTAAATCGTGCATAATTGAAGATAATGAATAATGTTTATGAAACGTGATGCAAATATTATATCCATTCAGTAGTTGCAGTGTGCAGTAATGAAAACAATTTTATCAAACGCATTTATCGTCAATGCTTATAAGATTATATCCATCATTTCTTACTGTTCGTTTTCAATAATAACATAAGATAAAGTTTAATATGGGAATTTTAAGAGGTCTTAAAATTTCGAATTAAAAAAAAAAGAAAAAAAAATTATTATCGCTGCATTTCTGTCAAGTAAATCCAATAATTAATAAAAAAAAAAACAAACCACATATGAACCTTTCACCCAATAACTTTTAATTATGCACGATTTTCTTTTACAATTCCGTTAACAAGCTCTTGGTTAGTGATTTTCATTATAATATGAGCGATGCACATAATATAACATTAGCGATTGAAAATCGATGATAACTTCAAAATTTATTATTTATTATAATGCAGTGTGAAAAATCAATTAATTTTAAGATATTAACGACATCAAGATATTTATTTATCCATCTTATAGACATAACAAATATTTTAGAAGCCCATATAAACTTGCTGATGTTTTAATAAAATATAAACGCACGTATGATATTATGAACCTCTATACGGATCCGAATGTATGTCTATATAAAGGTAAATTTTAATTGCATCTAAGAATAAATTAAAAAAAAAAAAAAAATTATTTGAAATATAGTGTTATACATATTTTCATAACACTATTTTACATCTTATGCAGAGTAGTTTTAAGATGACCGCGGTTTGATGTTTATAACAATATTTATAATTGAATAGCATTTCCAGTCTGCACAGTGATGATACACAAAGAGAGAAAGATAGGTGGCAAAGCATTCCATTGTACGGGTAACCATGAAATTCTTAAATCGATTTGCTAATTGTTTGGCCATTAAATTTATTGGTGATCTGTACAATGAATACATTAATTATGATCATAAATAAAGACATTATGCGTAATCGTCAATTATTATTACACGTATGCCGATACAATCGAAACCATGCTGACATTAAACGCTACAGATAAGAATCATTCAGGTTAGTTCTCTATTATCATGATCATCAAAAATTAAACGAACAACCGTCCTTGAACACGATTTCTTACTATCCCCACATTCACTTCACACCACTGCTACTTGTCTCTTTAATGTCCGTATAATTGAATATTCAGTAAATAAGACAAATTAGTTCTAAACTAGTTTGAAATGATCAAGTCTTTAACGTGACTTAAAATTCTGGAAAAATACTAGGATATGTCGATCATTATAAGATAATTATAATCTAGTAATATAGGGTCCATCACTCGAAGTGACACCAATTAAGCTTTGGTTTTTTCAATTATGGAAATACAAATCTTTAACATTTCCTGACTTGTTGAGTCATACTGTTTGCATACTATTTACATACTGTTTTTGGAATCTGTCTGGATTTAAACTGTAAAAATTGGTAACTGAATGTTAGAGTCATTTTAAAATCTAATTCTAAATTGGATGAACCTATTTTTCCATATTTTTCATTATTGCTCTATGCTTCAATGAACAAATATAAAATAGAAAAGAAATCAATTTATTGAAATTACTAAAAGATTTTCCAGTTTGAAAATTATGTAATTTTTCTTATATTTCAAATACATATTTTCCGACTTTGACAACAAAACTTTTCAAATTACAAAAAGAAATTTTCCTATTGATGAATAAAAGAAAATTTTAAGTTCTACCATTTTCCAACTTGTTGCACGCTTCCGGAATGTGAGTCTGCGGCATTTTGTTGTCATTTCCGATGAAGGTATATTTGAATGTGTTGTCATTTCATATTTTTCTTGCTGTTACACTTTAGAGTCTAAAATGGACCATATGGAAGAGTGTATTGGATTCAAGTCTGGTGCATATAGTTGCGAAAAAATTAACAATGGAACGTGATTTAAAAAAACAAAAAATTATCGAATGAGATATGTTAATTTATGGAAATCCTGTTGTGTCAAACGGCTAAAGCCAAATTGGTTCGCTGATGTTATTATAAATTCGACAATCTTTAGGAAAAATAGAATTGAAACGACTTGTGAAATATAGATCACAAGTAGTCTATGACATGTTCATTTACACTTTTAATGACGAAGAAGCAGATGAAGTAGAGTATTTCCAATATTTTATAAGTTTCAATGATGGTACTTACATAGCTGTAGGCTCGACAAATATTTGGTAGACTGATGAGAATCGAACGACAGTCGCAAATTACAAAAATAATATGGGTTTAATTTCGAAGTTGACAAATAACATTGTGTTACAAATTTTAGTTTTCGTCAATGGGTTCTTCACATATAATATATAAAACTTGTGATCAAATTCATTTCAGTTGTATAGTACCAGTGGTTATAGGTATGTAATTGAGTAACCGGTAATCGTGGACAATAGCTGTTGTACGTTGACGTTGTATACTCCTACGTATATTATTGAGTGCAATATTTGATGGATATGTTCACAATATCTTTATCCAAAATTGTGTTAAAAACAGTAATTTTAAAACCATTTTCAGAAAACAGAAAAAATGTTAAACCGTATCCATATAATGGTTAATCTAAGAAGATTAAATTGTCAATAATTCTTTTTTGTTTAGCTTTAACCATTCAACAGTTATTTGCGTATGCGAGCAGGCATAGTGTGTCTTTAAATGCGACAAATCAATGAATTGGAAAAACTCGGTCAATTTTGGCAAATAATTTAATTATTTTGAATATGTGCATAGAAATGGAGTCACGTATCTTAAATGATATTGAAAATACTTTTGAGAATATTAAAGGTTTATTTAAAACAAAAAGCACTTAATCTATTTTTTATGCGGAAGTTAAATGTTACCAATAAAAATGTTAAATCCAATTTACGGTTGTACAACAAGAACTGCGAGTTTAATGTCAATTACATGGTTGTTTAGCTATAATTTAATGATGCATAAATTACAACTTTTTCAATATTTTTGATAATTACTAAAGTTGTTCATTAGAATTTATGCGTGCGTATAGAAAAATTCTGGTGTTGTTGTCTCCAATTTCTTACATAGGTGATTTTTAAAAAAAGAAATTAAAAAAAAAACAGATGTGTAAAATTTTTCTTTTAATTGTGTAAATTCATTTTAGTGGAATTAAAGTATTACATTAACTGCCTACACATAATAATTACAATCCACTACAATAAATAACTGTAAATTAAAAGCGATTATAATATGCTGGTAGGTTCCACAGGTAAGACAGTTAAAAACATTCCTTAAATGCATATTAGTACATTTTTCTGTACTGGATGGTTTTATTGGGTGTTATCATAGAAATATACTCAATATCTATTGGTATAGTAAACAAGCAAGACTAATCCTTATACAAATTTGGAATAAGATACGTTATCTGTGACTTTATAGGATTGTCTATGCTCCTGTCAACTATTTACCTGACTTTAACTCTCTATATTCATATATATCATCACAAGAATGTTATTGCTCCCTGGCACATAGTTTTTTCATAAATATTTGTAACATTAGAGCAAAACTTTAAGCAGATATTGTTTTTGGATGAAATTAAGAAACGTCTCATTAACGATTTTATACATAGACTCAGTGGAAAAATATATCACAGATGGATAGAGATATAGACTCATTCGCTATTTATATATAGCACCACATCGACTATCTTTTCTGTAAGTTTATGTACATATATAAAACTCTCATAAAGTTATGTATTCCTGGTTAAATCAAGTACTTAAAATTTATTAAAATCAATGCTTATTTTCTTTTATTTTCTGAATATCTGTAACAGTAAAGCATAACTTCAAGTAGGTTTAGTATCTGGATTCGATTATCGTTTTTTTATAACTTTTCAAATTAAAAATATCCTACAGACGATTTTATATGTGTACCTAGTAGAAAAACGAAGGTCTGTATTTGAAGAGCATAACTTAAAGCACGTTTGGTTTTTCGCCGAAGTTAGAAAAAGCTAGTGAACGGTTACAAATATAAACTTGATCTCTGGACGACGAGTTATCCACCTAATTAACTATTCAGTTACATTTTACAACGTCGATTATTCTTTCTTCAATTCTGAATTCAGTATTCCTACTGCAAATAATATTGATCACTACTGCCAATCTTTTTTTGGATGCTTTTATATACAAACTGGATAATATTTACTAATATAATCTGCTAGTGGTCAGGTGGATGAATTTGGTTTCTGATTATATTATTAATGCATATTTATTTAAGTTAATATTTGTTACGTTTCCTAAAACCGTTGTCCTAAATATATGTTCTTAAAACTGATAATTTTTTCTTGTTTTATGGGACAATGTTGAGTAATCGAGATACCGGTAAACGGACAAACTATGCGGAGTTGTTGATACATTGATCAACCTTATTCGTAAGTCATTCGCTGAATTCATCACCATTAATGTTATTAAGCGATAGAAAGAACTAAATCATTGATGAAAAATAAAAAAATCAATATAAAATAAAAGAACCAATAAAATATGTTAGACCACACAAATAAATTTCATATAATTTATTGTCATTCCATAATCGTATATAGGTACACATAATAATAATAATGGAAAATAAATTGGTTAAGAAAAAGATTCACAAAAAGCCTTTACCTTTAACAAAATCTCTTCGAAATTTATTAAATAAAATATGCACAAATAAATAAAAGCATAAATCTTACATGTTAAATAGGAATTGTCTATGATATGAGGACAGAGACGAAGCGCACCCATTGATAAGTAACATTTCAACTTTAATAATTTTTGCTTGAGAATTGGGTTATAATTCAAAAGATACCAATTCTTCTTCATCTGTTCCATGTTTTTTTTTTTTTCATACTTAAACGCTTGTATAATATACTGAATTTTTCTCCATATACATCGAGTATTTACCAATACAACGTATAAAAATGCATTCCATAAAAGAGGTCATATCGAATGAAATAATATTTTGAATGACCGATAAAATCGAGGTCAGCATAATTTTATATCAAAAATATACAACAATATAATATGTACTCGTAATTGTTGAACTTTATAAAGTGTAAAAGAAAGTAATTCTTAAATTGAAAAGAAAAACAATTTTTCTGTACATTAAATTTACCTATTTCGTTACTAAATTTAAATATTAAAAACACATTTTGTTACTCCTTACTCCTTTATATTCCTACTTATTTGGCATTCGCATACAACTTAGTAAACTCAATTTGAAAGAAAAATTACGGACTCTAGCATTTTTACCACATTTATGCATTACCAAACTCAAACATTCATTGAATGATAATTCTATTTTAGAATGATTCAGTCAAATGGTACTTCATCATGTCAAATGGTCAAATGGTATTTCATCATGTCAGCAAATTTGAATTTTTAAAATGTCAACGTAAATGTTTGTAAAAGCAATGTTAACCGGAAACGGAAACATAAAAGCGCTTAAAATTAGCCAATTATAATTCAAACTTTATCCAAAAATTATTGGTTTGCCAGTACCCAAAAGTTGTCAGTTTGTTATTATGTTTGACCAATACAGTTTCTAATTTAAAATGTCCTTTCTTTGATTGGATAAATTTTGGAAAAAAATACTTTACCTTTTTTAATTAGTTCTTTTACAGTGAGAACAACATAATATTACCTCAATGCTTCTTGTTCACATATTAATCTGATATATAGCTTCAATGATGGTGGGTTTTGGAATTTTGTGCATATCAATCTTGTATTATGTCTGGAAAATGAATTATAAAAATCAAATTTTTATGAGTGTATTACTGAGGTTGAACTATTTATGGTATAGGAAAATAAAGTAGCCAAACCGACATCATAATCTTAACAGGTTGAATAGCAAAAGTACGTTGATGGATAATTTCAGTACATAAGCGAGATCAAAGACTATTCAGTTAACGATACAATTATTATATACTCAAAATGGATTAAATTGGATTGTCACTGAGACGCGGGTCCCTGGATTACACCAGTAGAAATTATATACATATTTGACAAACAGTCGTCGATGGTATGCCATTTACGATCTTTTGGTCAAGATAAGGTAGATTATGTAATTAAGTTGATCGTGGAGGCTTTATCGAATGCTTATTCGCATTCGAGGGTAGAGCGGCAATGGTGTATTGATCCAATGTAATAATAAGATGATCAACTATATAAAAGTATTACCATATCAATTTATGAATAGATATTGCTGAAACTATAACTTACATTAAATAAATATTTAAAGCTTTAATAAAATAATATTAAATTATACGATTTAATGGTACAAAACATAAGTTTTTACTATTAAATAAATAACAATTAAGATCATAATATCCGGATTAAATTACGAAAATTATGCATTTCACTATTAATAATAATAATAATAATAATAATACAAGCACTCGTATATATGTACCTTTAATACAAAATCTTATAATGCATTTTATTGCAGAATTAAAGAAATACGTGTAATGCATAATATGGTAATGGTTCTGTTCTTCGAGGTATATACTACACCTATCAAAAGATCAGCACGCAAAGAATTGTTATTTCAACAATTTAAATTAATTTATTGATATTCATTAAGGTTCTTCATGTGATTCTATAAAGATATGAAAAAAATATTTTTGCAAGTTGTATGCATTTTATATGGTCAAGTTATTTAAAGTCTCGGATGTTATAAATATATTAACCAAATGTTAATAATAAATGTATTTTATTTATTCCGGCTTAATTTGCTTAATAAATATTATGCTATAATCGTAAGCAAATACGAATTTCCTTCACACTATCATAAGCGCTTTAATATATAAAAAAAATGGGTATACCGGTTGATCTAATGCATTCACTAACAGAATCATCATCAATACTGTACAATGAGCATCAGGCGCCAATACGATGTTAATTTGTCATTTCCTATACAGATATTGCAACAAATATATCAACCTAGATATTGCAATAGTTTCAAATATAGTAAAACATACACAGTTGAGAACACTTTCCAAAATTCGGTATTTAGTGAAATCAAAGTTACCTACTTTCTTGATGAAGTGTTCACAATATTTTGACCATAATTACATACTATAAAATTTGCGTATTGGCAGTAGTAGTATTGGTACAGCTAGGAAATAAATACAAATTAAGCCCATTAGTAATTTTAAATGATCTAAGGTGATCTACTGATGAACTGATTAGTTTATAGTTCTGTATACAACAGTTATTTAAGGATAAAATTAAGGGTGAAATTGCTTCTGCCATTAATAGTACTGAAACTTATAGTAGTAGTATATACTTAAACTATAAATGAAATTGGACATATATTTATAGTTTCATAAGGCTATATAGAAGGCAATTTACATGGATTTAAAAAAATACGATAAATAGATATATTTGATGCATCTTTTTTCCTTTCACACCAAATCTCTATCTGTATGCCGATCAAGAGATACTTCAATTTTTGTTAAAAAAATTTACCTTCTGATTATCATTTTTCTTGATACGTTCCATTGTCAATCTGAGTAATGATGTTGCTTTATTTTTTAAACAGAAAATGCTTTATTTTATTTATTACTATAATTGATTAGTATCAGGATATCACAATCACTATATACAGTTTTTATTTAAAATATCTAAATATCCTGAGAAGGAATATAGTTAGAACATTGCAGTGTCTAAGAATAAAATATAGGAAGAGATGATCTTATAACAATGCTATCTATACTTAAGACAATATATTCAAGAAGATCGTGAAAGTCACAATATGTGGCAGAATTTGAGCAGACCTGCAGTAACGGTAACTATGATTGTGATGATAACGATTGCCACCAACACACCAAATATTGATATATTTGTGATCTCAAAATTTTAAGTAGGTGTTTAATAGTTTAGTTATATTGTTATTGTACTTTACTTTTTGAAAATGCTTAAAATGAAGCAAATAATAAGAAATAAAAATTGAAAGTTATATGCAATCATAGAATAAACATGCACTTGATGATTTGTGGAACAAAAAAAAAAGTATATTCCTGCACAAATATATACATAGAGTATTTACCTCTCCTCCTATATCTAAGTACTTTTATCTGTTCACAATACAAATATCCTTAATTGAAATTTTTAAAATTATAAATTGTCGACTAAATAAAATTTTATTTTCATTCTTTTAGTTGTAAAACTGAAATGAAATGCAATTTTACAAATTATTCACACTGAAAATATAACATTCATTATATTGAAATACACCTACGAAAATTGCATTATCATTATTTAGAATTCTTTCTTTTTTTTACCAGTTACCATGCAGTTATTTGTGGTAAATAACCATAGATTTGAAAACTGTGAACAATTGATACTATT
>JANSTX010057942.1:0-42843 GCA_027564355.1 Penthetria funebris
GCATATTCCAAATATTGGAACGATGGAATAATAATCAAATTACGCCAGCTCTTAGCAAACGACACGAAATAATATATACACCTTATATTTCGTCATGGAAATGCGAATGTGAAAAAATGATGTAACCACAACTGAATTATACTAAAACTTATGTTTTTACAAAATCGATTCCAAAAGATACAAAACCTACAAAACCTAAGGCATTTAGAGAGCAAATTACCAGCAAATTGAATTACAAATTTAGGGACATTTAACCTATGCGACATATATAAACTAAATAATATAAATCGCCATAATTATAAGACAATAATCATGATATTTGATAATATATCAAATGTTAGTAAAATTTTTATGAAAAAACTAAAGGATTATAATTTTAAGGCAAGTAATTGGTTTTGGGACACGATTTGCACGTCTCGTATCAAAAATTTACATTTAACCATTGTCATAAAAAAACAATATTTTAGTGGCAGTTAGAATATAAATATCTATAACTAACTTATTATAACTTAATATACACAATTTTGCTCAATATTGTACACAATAACCAGTATTTTCATTAGTAATATGTCTATAACCAACATTTGTTCTTTTGACATTCTAATAATCAATCGAAACAACTCAATTATTTTGATTTAATCAAAATGTTACCGATATATTTTAATTATAAGACTATCAATTACATTTATTACGTAAATATTGTTTTGTGTGTGAGTATTTTATTAATTTAAATTAATAGAATTGAAAAAAAAAAAATTTTGTTTGTCCATTATATGAATAGGTACAACAACAAATGAGAAAAATTCCATGGCATTCTGATTGCTCATAATTTTTGGTATCATTTATAGTAAAATAAGTTAATTATATAAATGAACTTAAATTTAAATTTATGTGATCTTTAAATTTCAATTCTTGTAAAACAAAACAAAAAAACGTTTTTTCTAAATAATTAAAATTAATATGTTCAATTGAAAATGTGATCACTGAATTTTATTTGGTTCAATTATGTTATAAATTAACTGAAATAGGACTCGAAAACAAAAAAAATTGATCGGACGAAATTCAAATATCATGAAGTACTTTAATACACTTTTATTTCAAATCTACATTGACTATATTTAAAATTTTTAAAAAATACACTTCTAGTAAACATGATTTTAATTAAATATACTTAGAGTTTGGACATTGGAATCATATTTCAATTTAATTTAAATTATTTATTTCATAATTTGCTAATTGTTAATCACCTATACATTCTTGGGATTAATATACAAAGTGTAGGAAAAAGAATTGAACCAAAATATTTGTTTTACATTCTAATTTTCAATAAATTGTACGAAAATATATTATACTATTTTAATTAATATTAGAATTTTATTCTATAAAAAAAAAAAGATCTAAGCAAATAAAAAAAAATTCGATATAGAAAAATTAAAAGAAATTAAAGATTGGTTTCAGTTCTGTGCAAGCTGTTAATAGCACAATTTTTCAAAATAGCTGAACTAGCACCGCCCGCAGAACTATGAACACCATGACCAACACAACTATCTGTATAATTGATGTTGCCAAAATCTTCAACATTTGTCTTAGCAATAGTTGAATTTGTAATGGATGTTGTTGACACTTCATCAGTACCAATAATACCATTTTTATTATGTATTGACCATTCATTTTGTTTTAATAAAAACTGTTTTACATTATATTCCATTTGTGCAAGATCAATTTGAGCATTATTTCTTAAATAATCATTTTCTTGATGGTAACGATGATGACCGCCGTCACAACCACTTGGACAATTATGATTTTCTAAACAATTTATTAAATGATTATTCGTTTGAGCAAAATTATTATCAATTAATTTTTTATCATCACTCATCGACACAATGTCAATATTATTGTTATTAATATTCTTATTATTAAAACTATTTTCATTTAATGAATTTAGTTTATCACTAGCTATTAAACCATTCGTAATTAAATTACAATTATTATTACTATTATTAATATTAATATGATTATTATTGATAGTATTACAATTATTATTATTATTTTTATTACCACCATTATTAATAATATTTCCAGTATTATAATGAATTATATTCATTGTTTTATTATTAAAATCGGCATTTGCTGATAGCACTTCCATTGAACTATGATGAGATGTTATAATTTTATTAATATTTTCCAAATGATTATTTTGAACCCATTCTGCAACACGCGTTAATTGTTGTCGCCTCAATAAATTACATTCTTGTAATTCGTCAACATCATTTGCTATCGTTAAAACTACATCACTTGATATGGAATTCGATTCTGTATTATTTAATTTTTCTAATTTATGATGTACAACAATAACAGCATTATTGGACGATGATGACAATAATAATTCAGATTCATTATTTCTAATATTATTTATATTAATACCATCGACTATTGTAGAATTTGGTAATACTACAACATTTGTTGTTGATGGATTTATTAATAATTTTTTCGTAATATCACTTTGATCAATTTTATTAATTTCTAATGATTTCTCTGTATCAGTTTTATTATCACTATTCTTCATTGATATATTTGTACCATCGATTGCATTATTACATTGCCTAAGTTTAATCGATCCTCTATTTTCCATTGTTTCACCTAATAATTTACAAAATTCACCAGCACTATCTGCAGACGTAATTATATCTTTTGTTTCATCAAGTTCTTCATCCAAAAATCGACTACGTCTCGTATAAACAATTGACGATGACACTTCTGTTGATTCTATATTATCTAATAAAATATTACTAGTGCCATTTTGAATACGTAAGGCACACAAACGAGGACCACCACTTACTTTTGGATTATCAGCCTAAAAAGAAAAAAAAAAAAAAAAAAAAAAATCATAACATAAATATTTAATTATCGCAAATTTTCATGAAATTATAAAAAATTAAAACTATGAGAGTATTTCTTTGTGTCTAATTTTCTCGTTGACATGATTTTGACAAATATTTTATAATGTGAATATATACAAAGGACTAATTTAATTTGAAACAGAACTGGAAAATAGGTAGGGTAAGGATAATGGTTTTTACAGAAAAATTAATAAAAAAAAAATTCTTACCTTAATGGATTTGATTAAATTCCTATTAAAATTTTCAAAAATTTTCGCCCCTTCAACATTTGCAGCCGTATTGCTACTGGTTTTACTCCATAAACTATTTGTACTACCTGTATTCGTGGTGGCTGTTGTATTTGTGGTAATTGTACCATGTAAATTACCAATTTTCTTATTATTACTATCATTACCCATCCGTTCCGGAGTTCCGTCATAAGTATTATTAAAATTATTACAGTTGCTTTGACTAGTATCGATTTTATTACTACCATTATTATTACTACCATTATTATTACTACTATTACTATTATTATTATAATTATTATTGCAATTATCTGATGATCGTCGTACAGAACTGATTAATTTTAATGGAGATCTACTCTTCATTTTTTGTGATACTATTTCAGTATTAACTTTATCATTAATAGCTACTGATTTACTTATTAACAATGGTGTGACCGTATTTATAGTTGCTGTAGATGTTAAAATATCTAATTTTGTTGTACGGTCACAAAGTCTATGATGTCCTAATATTGGATTAACCATAAGATCGTCCTTTTTTATTGGTGTAAATAATAATTTATCATTGTTATTATCATTTAAATCGGAAACACTACTTTTTGTTTCCGATATTACCGAATCACTTGATTTCACTAATTTCATAATATATGGACTATTCGTACGTGATGGTGAATTTAAATTGCTATTACAACGTAAACATAGTGCATTATTTGCATCACCATGTAATAGTGTTTGTGTTCCAACTGTATATGTTCGACACGATGTATCAGCTAATACGGTTAGATCCTTAGTTGCACATAAACAAGTATCACAATGTTTTACATCACTTAATTTTAGTTCATCTTCTAAATATTTTGCCATTATTGATGGTGATATGAATTGATTACATTCTTGCTGTTCATTACTTGCATCTATATAAATGTAATATGCAATTGAGAATAATAATTAATTATTGCCAAGACAAAGTAATTATGTAAATTTAATATTTATAAACTATAGCTATAACTATGAGTATGTAAGCATGCATTCAATAGATATTAGTCATATATTTTCTTTAAATCGTAATGTATCGTGATCATACATCGTAGATCATTTGGTTAACAACTTCGATCGCTGTCTGTAAAGCAACACTGTCTAATAAGCAGTAATGTATAGAGTTCAAAGAAATACAGCAGTTATTCGAAATAGTAGTTGTTTCGTTTCTCAAAATGAAAAAAATTAATAAGAATAAAATTAAAACTAATAATGTGATAATCGTAAAAATCATATCAAGAAAATATTGTTAACTTTTTAAATCTTATAGGTAACTCGTAATGTCAATAATTATGCAAATGTTTTCAATAAACAACAGTTGTTTTCATTATAAATAAATATTATGTGCACTCACCTGTAACACTTTCATGCAATGTGCAATGACACAAATTAGATAGAAATAGAAAATTTAGAAACAAAATGAAAATGTAAACTAATAAGGAATAAAGTAAAAGTGTGTTTATATAGAAAAATTGTGCCTTGCATATAACTTAATGCGCTACAGTGTGTATAATGCTAGAAAAAAAGCTGTAGTTTAACTTAAAATTTCTATTAGAAAACAACACCAAAAGCTACTAACACTTACCAAGTCCCCTCATTGAATATACCATTGCAGTTGGTGGAAAGGGACATAATGGAGGCGGACTATCTGATGCTGGTAGTACACGATATGATCCAGTTGTTGCAATACCAATGCCACTAACGCTACCTTCAGAATCTGAATGTGAATTTGAATCCAGCCGCATATATTGTGTTACTTTTGATTGAATTTCTAACGGAAGCTGTAAAAAATTAAATAACAGAATATATCATTAATTTGTATTATTTTGTATTTTAAAACATTCTCGAGTCTAGCAATCAGAATATTATATACAAAATTGCATAAAGAAATGATGTAGACTGATAGACTGCTGAAAATGGTAATATTTTTGACTTATTAGAGGAATATATATTTATAATAGATGGAAGCAACATTTAAATTAGTTGCTAAATGAAGAATATTCACGGCGGCAGAGGTTATTTAACTCATGGTTACCACAAAGCGGTGTCACCAGTTACTCGATCTACTCGATCAGGATATATGTCAGTTATGGCTTGTGATAGAGATGATGATATTATCGACATCATTATTTTTACTATAACCAACTAAAATGGAAGTTTTTCTTATCTTGAATTAGATACATATTTTAAATAGATTTTCAGAAATATTATTTTATCTTATTCTTTTTATTCCATATCTATCCGCTGACAATAAATAGTAGTAATTATAAATTCAAACTTACCGATGTGATTTTTTGTGCTACAAAACTGTCAGGTTTGCATTGTAATAATTGGATTGCAAGACTCATATCCGTTTTATATCTTTCCTGTAAATTGTAATAAAAAAAAAAACAAAATTTAAATCATAAGTATTTAATGTAATTTAATTATGGATTAGTAACATTGCTACATAAGTACATGAAATAATTAAAGTAATAATCAGATGAATGATTAAGAAATAATTAATTTTTAAATATGAATTAACAGATAACAAGATTTTAGATATGAAATTATGGCAATCATAAATCGTTTATAATTAAACAGAGTCAGTAGTTGACTAATTGACTGTTTACGATAACGTAATAACAACAAACAAATTTTATGTAATTTTAAAAATCAGTATAAGGAAAACATAATCTTCATCACATATTTGAGGAACCGAAGTGCAATAAAAATAGATCATTTGAATCATTTGAAATTTGACTAGTAGAAAATTATTAAGATTATATGCAATCATACCATAAATAATACTCTACTCAAATGACTCTTAAATATATTGAACTATTAACATATTTTATTTAACGGGCAATAAAAAAAAAAATAATTGATAAAAATTACATTTGTTTTACATATTTTTTGTCGAAAAATTTCACATTCGAAACATTGATAAAATATATAATAATCTCAATAGTTCAGGTTTAAAAAAATAATAACAAAATTCGTATAATTTTAACAATACAATCAAATTGATAAGAATAATAAGAACCGGAACAAATAGGTGGTGTTATTATTAATAATTAAAATAACTTACAATTTCTCGTTGTAAATTTGCAATATTATAATTAGCCTGTGCTAATCGTACACTTAATGTTGCAACATCGCTAGTCAATTGGGCACGTTCACTTGAATTACGATCAACTAATTTCAATAATTTATCCTCCAAATTTTGATTAACTTTTTGTACTCTTTTATGTGATTCATATAAACGATCATATTTATCCTGCCATGCAATTATACTATCTTCTAATTCCACTTGACGATCACTTTCATGTAGACAAGCAGTTTCCATTGCCATCAATTGATTTTGTTTGTCGACTAATGCTTGTTTAAGCATTTCAATTTCAGTGTGCAAATGAACATCACAGTTCTGTAAAACAAACAAAAAAAAAAAAAAAAAAAAACAGTAAAAAATGAATGAAC
This sequence comes from Penthetria funebris, assembly GCA_027564355.1. Taxonomy (NCBI): domain Eukaryota; kingdom Metazoa; phylum Arthropoda; class Insecta; order Diptera; family Pleciidae; genus Penthetria; species Penthetria funebris. The sequence continues at coordinate 6,617 of JANSTX010057942.1, forward strand.
TAAAATAGATAGAATATAAATGATAAGTCGTACAATTGAGATTGATAAGAAAATTATGTTTATATATAAGACGATGCTGATAACATTTTTTTTCTTCAATTTTTCAATTTTATTTATTACAAGATTATGTACAGTGGTAGCTAAAGTTTCCTATAAACACTTTACTTAATTACTTTTTAAGTGTTAATGTGATGATATTAAATTATTATACAATACTTTGGTTTCCAACCAATTTATATATATATATATATATGTTAACTCCTTCGGAATAATACAATTGAGGTCTGCAAAATATGAGATTGTTGTGTCGATAACTTGCAAATTTGATAGATGTCAAGTGAGATATTTTTTTATATTTTATCGTTGGCAAATTTGGATTAACGTAATACATTGTGTAAACTGTGACATGATCATCCTTCTTAAAATCCATTTTTTTCTTAGCTAAATGCTGTCAACTTCTTTTTTCAAACGAATTAAACAGAGTCAAACAATGTTGAGAAGTGATCACACGAATGCGTTTTTGATCGATTTTAAGTAAAAGAGGCATCTATCTTGCTAACAGGGATTTTCGTATGCAAATGTTCGTGTAAGATATTATGTATACGTTAAACGATCACTTGGGCACCTAACGAATATCTTCATATAACCCATTTTGGAGGCTATAATGTGTTAATAGAAAATATATTACAATACATAACATTTTGTATATCAACGACTTCCACACACTCATCGAAAGACTTAACACTAAACGTTTGCCATATTAAACTAGGAAGATGTTTTTCATGGAATTTATTAAAAAAATTGTCTTAAACTCCATTAAGTACACTTAATCAATAAATGAGAAAACTATAGTATTTAATTAGTAACACTTCGACTAACTGATCCTGTATTATGTTTATTATTTTATTTATTATATACTCTATTTGATGTGCATTTATTATAAACAATATTAAGTAATATATTACGATAATTTGTATTCCATAAACATTTAATTTTAAGACATGTTGCAAATGTTAAATGATTTTAGTAGTACAATTAAAACATATGCTTTCTTTTCGAAACTCGACTTGATTGACAAATAGAATGAATCATTGTAATATTAAAATATACCCAGAAATGTCAATATTGTTTATTATAAAATGATAAACAGAAAATTTGGTGAAAACACCCCCATTATTAACGGGGTTCATTTTATCAACGATGCAAAATCAATCGGATATTGCTTTCACAAAAATGTTAACTAAGATTATGAATGAACCTTGACATAAATCAGTCAAATTAAATGATTTTGATAAATCTAATCAAAGCATAGACAAATGAAATATGTTGGTGTGCTACTATAATTTGATTACTTGTGTACTTTGTTATCAAATTGCAAATTATTTTTTTTTTGTTATCACAAATTATATTAGCTATGCGATGGAATGGACAAATAATGTTGATCGTAATCTAATTAACATTATTTGACACATTACAATGCAACACAAGTAAGTATTAAATAATTAAAATAATACGGAAGTTTTCTACTGCAAGTAATTAAAAATCACCATTTTCAGGTATTTCCCTTTTTTGCAATCGAATTTGAAAGTGCCAAAAAAAAAAAAAACCCACCATGCTATTTCCTTACCTGATTACTTAAGCTAGACATTTTTACTATTAACAAATAACTTTAATTCCAATTATAAAAACACAATTAAAACGTAAATATTTATTAAAATAAATTAATCTTTGTAATCAAAACTGGAGTGGATACGTTGAAAAGAAAATTTTCTTTTATTTAATGACAGAATGGAAACAACTACACTGAAGTAAGTATAATGTCGAATGTAAATATTAGTACTAGTAAAAGTTACAAAATTGTACCAGATTCTTGAATAAATTATCATGGATTTTAATAGGGACCTACCTACCTCCTAGGCATCTTATGAAATTTAAATATTTGGCCACTTAAGTATTTAATGTAGCTCGCCTAATGTAAAGTATGGTAATTTTGAGAAAAATCATATATGTTGTTCTAGAATATTATTTTATTCGAAGCAAATTTTATTGCTACTGCATACACTGTGATGTCTTTAAGGTTCCTAATGACATGCGACTTGACAACTAAATTGCTGAGAACTGGTGATGTATCACATTGTTGAATACTAAACAAAAACATCGCAACTATGGTATACACGATAGAATCTGTTTTGTTTTACAAGTATTTCTCACGCACACCATATGTTCGATTTTTGAATCCCGAAAATTGGAAGGTATGGTCAGTCATGTCAGATGTATATGTAAAACAGGTCGCATGTCACGAAGATGAACACAGAACCGCGTGATATCAGATGATAAAATTCTAAATATAGTTAAATTGAAAGTCTTGACAGTTGTCATACTACCACAAACTAAGTTCGACATACACATGAAACATGGAAAGACTTGTGGAATATAGTTCATATAATAGACGAAATAAATGAAAATATGAACGTCATCGATTGTATATTTCATTATAGGCAATGGTGACAAACAAAGTGGAACACTGCCAAATAAAATGCAATAAATCACTGGGTACGTCAGCTTCCGTATACAAAAGAGATGGATAGTGTTTCAGATACTGATGAGTAAAATGTGCAAATTTTACGATCAAACGAACGAAAAATTTGTGACCACGGGCAGATTATGAAATCATGTGACAAAATAATCATCGGAAGAAAGTGAATTTGGTTCGGCTGCTGAGAAGATCAGTTGAGCATAACATTTAAGTCAGATTTTATTATAGCAATTACGTCAGATTTTAAAACTAATCACACTATTGAATAAATTACGAATAGTAGTATATACATTTTAAATGCGTCTATTATAAATTTAGATATGTTTATTATTACATAATTATTAGTTTAATATTTGCCTCAACATCAATGATTTCAATAAACATAAGACACTAACAAATTGGAATGTATTATTTATTTAGTAAAAAGACTCAGTGAAGCTCATAATTCATTTGAATTAGAATATGTAATCAAATCATATATTTTGCATAAATTAGCAAAATTAAATTAATATCTTTCACTTTTAGATAAAATACTGGTTTTATTTGGCCATAAATATAAGAAATACCCAAAAATAAAGATACCAGTTTTATGCTAATCCATATATACAAAATAATTTATACGAATATCACAAACATCAAGAAGTTTTAATAAATTAATTGTCTTAAACAAATTTTAATCAATTAGGATATATTTAAGATATATTTACGTTCCTTACTTGAATTTACGATGTTTTTTCTTATTTCAATAAAACATTTATATTCTGACATCATTTCGCATAGATCCTGACCTGACTCATTTAACGATATACAATAACAACAAAGATCATGCAATAAATGGTTACGACATATCTAAAATGAAAAGCTTACCAAACACTTGTGTATAAATTAAAACATGCAATTATAACGTTTTTATTGATGTAATAATAAGAAGTGCCCGACTAGCATCTAGATGTTACTCTCAACCACTATTAATACGTTCACAGTAAATGGTGTTAATGTGTCTCGGTTTGTAAACTTAGTGTATACATATCTCAACAAGAAAACAAGTTAGCTATGACTTATACACATGCCAACTACGTGTTTGCCCGCATAAACACAATTGATTTTTATTGCAACATAATTGGTGAAAATAAATGAAATTAGATTTCTGATACAAATATTTCGTAAACATAATATTACTCAGTTAATATTCAAATTCTCAAAATCAGCTGAATATGGTTTAGTTTGATAGCGAAATAGAGTGCCCAACTTACTATAGATAACTCAATCGAACTTTACCTTAACGTGAAGTACCGGAAGTCCTCACAAATATACTACCAGTGCATTTATTCATCTTTGAAAATTTTATACATATTTTATGGTAAGAACACAAAAAAATAACACACTTACATTTGGAATCAATTGATGCCAAACTTTTATAGAAATTATAAAATAGCAAGAGAAACGTTCTTCACAATTATAGTGGGTAAACAAATTAAAATTAATATTATACAGAAAAGAACAATTATTATTTTTTATGTAAATGAGTAAAATAATGTGGTGTACGAGTAACAATATATTAATAATAAAGTATCATGGAAATAAGTAAAGTAGCTAGAAGACGGGCATCTTTTTTTTTTGGTTAAAATAATGAATATCACCCTGCCACCTAAAGTCCGATTGTGATCATTTAAACATTTATTTAATACGTTGCGTATCTTTAAAATTATCGGTACTAATGTATGGCTGCGAAACTTAGGTGACAAATAACATCGTGTCACAAATTCAAATTTTCGTCAATAAGTTTCTCAAGCGTATACTTAAAATTTCCTGTCCAAATATAAAATCAAACGAGATTTTTGGAGAGACAACATGGCGAATAATTGTCATTAAGAAGTTTACTAGCAGTAAGAGGGGATAAAGTGACCAGAGATCGTACACAATGTTGTTTGTTTATGACGTCATCTGCTCCCGCATAGAGCAATGATGATGATGTCAACTTCTGCATCTGCCAATGACATCCTTGGAACAGATATTCATTGTCCGTGACGATTCGTTACCACACAATCAATTCAAAGAGTGAAAAAGCAATATTTTAAAGTAAAATCAATAAACAATTTATTTTTTGTTGCGTTATTTGTTCTTAATTATTAATTACAAATATTGTAATACAACATATTAATATAACATTTTCTTAAAAAAAAAAAAAAAAAAACATATATTTATTTACATAATAATAATAATAATAATAATAATTAAGAATATAATATTAAGTTTACATATATCATAACATACGCACGTAAGTAGAGTGTGTAGTTTACCTTCAAAAAATCAATAACTACATTCAATATTTATTTATTCTTCTTTCTTGATAGTTTTTGATAGTTTTATTTTTTTTTTATCAATAAAATCAATAAATAGAATTAATAGTGTGGATTTTCAGCTAATTCAGATTTCTTAACAATTAATGGTACTTGATAATCAAAATTATAGAAAAATCCTCTTGGTGGTCCAGTTGGTTCACCATTTTCTTCAACATATTTTCTATAATCATAATCTTGTTCCGAACCACTTTGATATTGATCTTGTCTATCAGTTGGAAAAATTGGATTAACACCATTTGCAGCGGCAGCTTCACTCCATGCCTTTTTGTGTGCTAAAATTGCTGCTTTAACAGCCGGTGTATCAGTAACTGGTTCCAATGTAGGTATTGGACGATTATCAACTTGATGGAATCCTTGACTATCTGCATAATATTGTGCTTCATATGTATGCCCATTTGGATATGTATATCTATAGGCACCCTGTGTTTTACCATGTACATCAATATCTTCAACTTTTGCTTGATTCCAATCACGATAACCATATTTTGCTTTACCTAAACCATTCTGATATGGAAACAATAAAATAACACAAGTTAATAAATTAAAAAAAAAAAAAAAATAATTAAACAATAAATTAACAAACAAATTAATCACTTACTTGTCCATGAAATTGATTTGCTAAATAAATTCTTTCAATAAATTCATTTGGATTTTCAATACGTCTGCCCAAATACCATCCTTTACCAGGTTCAAGTTCACTTTCACCTAATTTTTTTGCATATTCCAATGATGTTGGTGCATTGTCAAGATATTTTTGTGCTTCTTCTGGTGATAAATCTAATTTAAAAATGTCTTCACAAAAAATTACCGATGGTAGGACCTAAAAAATGTTTCGTTTTGTTTTTGTTTTTTTTTTTTTTTGAGAAACAAAAATAATTAGAAATTTAACAAATTTACACATTTTCATGCAGATTTGCAATATGAAATGAAATAGCTTTTAAATGTAACTTTTTTCGTGAGTTTAGCGAGGTATCAACAAATATACAATATTTAAATTAAAAAAATATAGCATTACTGTTGCACATTTTTCCACTTGCATCACCATTCAAATTTGAAGTTAATTAAATAACAACATGTCAATTCTTGCTTCGATAACGAACTTATAGTATTCCACATAAAGTACATATTACAAAATGATTTTTGTCTTCAATAATAATTGTCTATATTATTTACAGATTCATTTATATAATACAATTGATTAGATATTAAATAAATGAGAAATAAAATAGATATGGGTAAAATTCATTACAATTTTATTTGACTCAAAATCATGAAATTCATCCACCCTCATAGATTCATTTTTAAATTGTGTTTCAGTTAAAATAAAATGTGCATTTTTAAATGTTTGGCTTTACATAATGCTTGCGAAATAAATGAATAAATCGGTGAATTTGAAGCATAACATTACAGTTACAATAAATGCAAAGAATTACGATATTCATACTTTCTACAACAAATTGGGAAAAAAACTGTTTATAATGATTTTAATTGTAATTAATGCCAATCAATATTATTAATCTTTTTCCAGTAGATATACAGAAAAATCTACCACATAATTGATGAACCATATAGAAAACTGGTTGCTGAATGGATTGAAAGTTTTGTGGCACGACCTTTTTCGGAATTGAAACAAATTTTTAACTACAATCAAATAAATCATTCACAGTTATTTTAAAACTAATGTTTTTTTGTATACAGAAAACGACAATTTAACATTGTGACGATTGATCTAAAAGTGGCGTAAAATGTATATAATATACGAAAAACAAAGGAGATTGTATTAGCAATCAATCAAAATGGAATTAAAATGTGTCAATAATATTTTTAATGCAATTATTGTGGAAAAATTACAACAACACCACACTATACTTTATAATTGAAATATTTTCATTTTGTTTTAAACATCCTTGTAATAATTGTTTATATTTAAATTGATTGCGTATTTAATTTATTGTTTTATCATTTAAAATATTTAATTAATAGTGTAGACATTATTTATTAATTTGTAATAAATTTCCAATTATTGCATTATAATAATTAAAAAGAATTATTTTATATATTATATAAAAAAAAAAAAACAAAAAGGAAGTCATAAATTCTGTAGAAGATTTCTAATATTTAAATTGATTTTTAAAACTATAAGCTGATGTCATAATTTTCTATATCTCAATTGGAAATCTCTAAATTAAGGAATATTTGATAACTAGTTTTTAATTCATTTCTTTTTCTTAGCAAAAAATAAAAAGTAATCTTCTAATAGAACCTGTTTACACAATTTAATTAGTCATATTAGACTCATCTTGACATTATAGAATATGCTCATATAAAAAAAAAAAAATTAACACGGATGTGAAGGCAAAAGAATATTAAAATAAACGAAGAAGAACGCAATTAATTAAAAAAAAAATTAAAATAATTACTTAGAAATACATCCTGCATCGCGTGTCGTACGTACAAAATGAGATGTACCAAGTTTTTTTTTTAAAGACACAATTGATGTTATAAACGGAAATTAATTAATTAAAATCAAAGTACTTTTTTTTTTAAAAAAATAAAATTAGTTTTTTTTTTTTAAAAAAATACTTACCAATAAAATTGCAAATGCAAAATACATTTTTAATCCGTTCTTATTATGTATATTATTATTTACACAAATAAAATGACACAATATTAAAAAAATAAATAAATATTAGATAATTCTCACAAAAACCAATAAAAAAAAACTATTAATCGCTTTCTTTGTTAATATGTTTTTTTTTGTAATTTAAAGATCTGCACAGATTGACTTCTTTAACAAAATTAGCATTTAATTTAAAGAAGCGTCGATCTTTATATAAACATAACTTAAGACTTTTTTAATGACGCCATCATTATCATATATCATCATCAAAACGAGAAGAAGGTTACATATCAAAGACGTAACAACATACGCTAATTTTTTTTTAAAAGCTGCAAATTCAAAACAACAGAACCAAATTAATAAACACAAACAGCAAAAATTGAATGTTTTCCACAAATGCAAATTGTGTAGATTAATTAATTGATTTTCGTGCTGATAATCGTCATCACGTTTTATTAGATTCTTAGAACCGACAACGTGGTAATAATAACAAGACAACAAAAAAAAAAAGTTATCCGGATTTGCGGAACTGGTATTTTATTATAAAAAATTATAAAAATTTTTGTATCATCTCATAAGATGTGTTGTATTTGCTTTTCATCATCATCATCATGTATTAAGATGATGGATACGAGTAGGAAAGTATTGAAGAAGATACGTTTTAGATGTGTTTTTTTCAAATTTATTTACATATAGTAAGGCGATTTTTTATTGATCAGGTATCCGCAAACTGTATACCCATGAAGGATAATATACTTTAAAATACTACAAATCTTCCAAAAAAAAAAAAATACCTGAATGCATACATCTTGTGAGAATGAAGTCTATCATATCTTCACAGTTAGCAATGAAGAAGACCACTATGTAGAAAATTCGATGAATAAAAAAATTTCATTCCAATTATCGGTTATCGTTCCATAAACAATGTTTTTCATTCCAATGAAAAATTTAATGATGATCATTACTGACTGAAACAAGTAAAATTCAAACATTAGCAAAAAATAAAAAAATGTATTAGTACAAAACACTAATATTAATAAAATTGAGTGATTTATGAAATATAATCAAAATGTAACAAAAAATTTAATGATAACAGTTATCCTGAGTGCTTGAGTGTGCACAAGCAATTTTAAATGATTGAGTTTAAATGGAGAAAATGAGCATTTATAACAATTTTTGGATTTTTGCTACCAGGAACGACGGTGATCTTTATGATTAATAAAGAGTTAAAAACAGTTAGATATTTCTCATCCATCCATAAAGACTGCTAACGTGTCTTTCCACAATTATTTACATGTTCATCGATTTGGTTAGAAGTATTAATCTTATATGTATATTTTTGCCCATCGACACTATAATCAAGATCTCTAACCGTTCATGAATTATTTCTGAGATACTTTTCAATTCTGTTCACAAACTATACCTTGCTTTAAGTTATGCTCGACTGTTACAAATGGTAAATAATCTTTGAATACTAAAATCAGGTACACATAAATTTACGACAGTGTTTTCCATGAGGAAAGAGTTAAAGACAAGTAGGTATTTTTTTATTCAAGGAAAGAACCAATTCTATGACAACTGCTAGTGTTTCTTTCCTCAATTTTGAAATGTTAATAGTTTTGATAGAATGATTAGTCTGGCATGCTTGGCCTTCCCATCGACACCGAGTATATATATCCTAACCGTCTATGATCTATGTTTCTACCGAGTCACCGTTCATAATAAAATAACAATTTTGGAATACATTATGTACACATAGTTTTTGAAATTAACTAAGAATATTTCGTTGACGTTTACAAATATAGACTTATGTCGAAGAATAAACTACCTAATTAATTCTTCATATAACACCAATTAAGAAAATAATTTAAGAATGTTGAGTATTATTCTAAACAAATATCTACAAAAGTGAAATGGTAAAGATTATTATTAAAAACATTTAATGAACAAAAAGAAATAAAATATCAATTTTTAACACAACTTTATTTTTTAATTTAAAACGTCAATGAAGTATTGGGTGTACCCTTTTTGCAAATACATTATAATTAAATCAATTAAGTCATTTATTATTATTAATAATCTTGTTACGTTTTCGTAACATATATGATTGTGTTTAATTCTCGATTGCGAATTTTGTCAAAATGTTGAACGGAGTGACGTAATAACTTTTAGGTTACTCAACGCAACTTTACATACACGTGGTGTCACCATTAATCCGGTCAATATTGTGCATTTGATACTAACCTTATATTTTAAATAACTCACTTGAATTTACACTAACTAACTATCTATATTTTTACTGTACATTACATATAATTTTAATATTTTACAATGTACTATGTTGAAAGGAATCTGTGTACTGGCTGCTATTCTTCGAATATAAAAAACATAACTAAATATTCCTCCACACAATACCCTTTATTACTATTATTATATAACAGGACTAACATGCATCCATACAATACCCTTTATTACTATTATTATTTATATTGTATATACATATATTTATTTATATGGTCCTGGTCAAGTATTTAATAATCACAAGAAATATCAACTTGTGTCGAATTGGTGAAAATAATTTCATAAAGTAGCTGAGGTTATGCCACCATATACTAATGAAGTAATCAGATGTAGAACTGATTAACTAAAATTGATTTTACATTTTCCATTTGGAAGTCCCAATTTATACATGGCATTTGCCATTTGAAGTGACTTACGTATTCATCATCATCATCATCATGGACACATAAGGACGACACAACGAAGTAACTTAGACATTTCTAATGGGCATGTGGCATTAAACTCTGTGATGGTAAAGATGGGTTGAGTATCCACGATAATAGTTGGCATCTCACCTATATGTAAATATTAGAAACGGCAATTTAACATCGTATAGGCGCCCAATGGTCAAAGGTACTGTTCATATTGAAATCAATATATTTGGATCAAAAATTAATTTATCTGTATGAATATTGTAATAAATTCTGAAAGGCAAGAAAATATGACAAATATGAGATAGCAACTGTTCATTATTTCGAAAGAATTTTGAAGTTAAACAAATCTAGAAAATAGAAAAAAAAAAAACCGATAACAATATGAAACCGTACCAACTAAACTCCAAAACTAATTATAAATTTAATCGCTTGATTTACAGCCCACATATTTATTTTATTTTTTATATTTTTTTTTTTTTAATTTATGTACAAAAATTTATTAATTCTATTTAAAATAAAACTACAAAATAAATCTTAAGACACTATTTCCAATTCTTAATTTTATATTGTGAAACATTCACTCTACGATGTTAAAGCAGATTTTGGATGAACTTGAGCATCATGAATACCATCTGTAACGCGAAGATTACTAACTGAATTTTCTTCATATTGTATTGCAACTGGAATTATTTTCTCTACAGGTTTTAAAGTTTTTACAATTGGTATTGTAATATCCACAGTTTTATCCTTTTCATCTTTAATTGGTATTGCCTCTATTTTTTCAATTGGTTTAATTGTTATGCTAATCGGAATAATGTCATAAGCACTTGATATTGCTTCACCATCGGATACTTTTTCATCTGTTTTAAGTGAAACTCTTGTTGGAATACTTTGACTATCAGCAGAACGAGATTCATGTTCATTGACAACATTTTCTAAAATTAATTTAACATTATCCTTAATATTTCCTTTAACTTTTTCACTTTTTAATTGTTCGGCATTATTATCATTTAAAGATTTGGTATCTGTAACATCTGTTTTAATATTTTCACCTGTAGATTGAGCATTGACTTCCTTATTTAAAATTTCATCATCTTGAACAGTACCATAACTTTTACCAATTCGACTAATCGGTTTGGTACGTAAAAATTCCTCAAATTGTGGTTTAATTAAATTAACTGGATAATCAAAATCGTAGAAAAATCCACGTGGTTCACCACTTGAAAGTCCCTCATCTTCACCATTATATTTTCTACTACCACGATGTCCTTCCAAATTATTGCCATCAATCACAATTGAATCCTCAGATGCTTCAGCATCAGGTGATATATGTTGAATATATGGTATATTTTGATATCGTTGTGCTTGTTTAGCAACACTGGCTGCTTCAAGTATTCTCAGAGCTTGTTCGCGTTCTGCACGTTCCTCATCTAAACGAATTGCATTACGATTATAAATGTCACTCATTGGATCTTGTTGATCATTGGCTGCCAATGCTGCTGCTTGCCAAGCTCTTTCTGGACTCAAAAAAAGAAAAAAAAAATGGAACAATTTTAAGAAAATATATTTTTTTATCAAAATGTAGAAATTAAGCTACCATGTTGTTCACGTGCTTCCCGAACTTCTGGTGTTTCAGTAACTGGATTAACTACAAATTTTGGGCGATTATCTGTTTGATGAAAGCCAAGTTTATCAGACCAATAATTTACCTAAAATGAATGTAGTATTTAAAATTTTCTTTGTATTTATTTTATTTGTATGTATAATTCAAATAATTAATTTTATTTTATACTTGAATTTCTTCACCATATGGGTCAACATATTGATATGATCCACGAACATCACCATTAATATTACGTGCCTCAAGACGTCCTTGATTCCAATCGGAATAGCCAAACATTGCACGGCCAAGTCCATCTTGACCATGAAATTGATTTGCTTCGTAGATTTGTTCAATAAAATTTTCAGGATCATCAATTAATCTGCCCTGAAAGTATCGTTTATTTGGTTCCAATTCATTTTCACCCAATAATTTTGCATATTTCAAGCTTATGGGTTTCCTTGACATATATTCACTGGCTTCCTCTGGTGATAAATTTAATAGGACAACTTGTTCACATAATAGTGATGGGATAATCTGTATTTTTTTTTGTTTTTGTTTTTTTTTAGAAAAAAGTTTATGCTAATTAAAATATTCTAATAATATTTTTCGTGAATTATCCAAACAAAAAAATATAATGAAAATTAAGTAAAATTAAAATTTTACAAATTAATCTGCGACAAAATGGTTTTATATTACTTTATATCACACTTTCACACTTTAAAAATCATTGATTTTATGAATTCTCGAATACGGTTCCATACTAATAGAAACATTATCACAATGAACGCAATTGATCACAAAACGTAATCAAATTTAACATTTCACAATCAAAACTAGGGCACCAACAAGATCTAATTTACATAATGCAGTCGAATCTCTTGGTGTTTCACGAGCCAAATTGAAAGGAATGAAATTATGGAAATAATATTTGAATTAACAATTTATAAGAGATATTACACGGTATACAATAAATAGAGGTAACAAAACCTCAGTTATGGTGGTCGGTACACAAACCAAGTGTTTCCATTTATCATATATTAATCTGGTTAGATTTAGGTATGGCAATTGAAGAAGAAGATGATACAAATATTCTGAATAGCGTATTTCTCATTGGTATACACGAAATATATAATCAATATTCTATGTATGCACTTATTAGCTAAACATAATAACATATGAAAAATACGAAATCATTTAAAACAGCTTTATTAGTTCCATAAAAATGACTGACATCATAAAATTCGGATATATCATACAGTAAAACATATTTTAATCTCAAAGTAGTGTATATATATAAAAAAAAACAAAAAATCAACTAATTAAATAAATGAATTTAGCACCTCATCAATCAATTAGTAAATTAGTTAATCAATCAATATACATCACACTGATATTGGACAAAAAATACAGTAAAATTGAAGGAATTTCCCTTTAAACAAATAATGTATTCTCATGCCTTCACTTTAGCATCATTTTAATCTAAAGGACATCCACTTGTTGATGATGAGCGATTAAATAGTTAAATGTCAAATAATACTTTTTTCTCGGCAAAGCAGAAATTAATCTTTAAAAAAAAAATTATATAATTTGCACGCATATTGAATTATTTTTTCATTGATGTAATAAATTAAATTAAAATCAATATCCTCAATGGAACAAAAAAAAAAAATGTATTTATAACTCGTTCGATTAAACTTCAATATATACCCGTCTTTAAACAAAATACAATAAAAAAAAGAACCATTACAGATGATCCATTGGTCAATTAATCTCATGGTATGTTATTATTTAATAGATGATCCGTAAACTTAAAAAAGCGAAGTCATTGTTGATAATCATCATAGTCATATGATGATTAAACCACAAGGAAATTAATTTACTGGATACAAATGAGTATAAAAGTTGATAACCTATGGTAATGATCTAATTTAAACTAAAATCAAATTGCCAAATAGATCACGATGATCTCAATTTGATAAAGGTCTATTATATGCTGTCTGGTCAGGTTGAAGGGCTTTTTCTCTTCTTTTTTTTTATTAAACAACTACCACATTCAGAATTTTATTCCATACTGTATATATGGTGTTCAGTATACAAAATGGAACAAATCAAAGTTCAAGCACCATATACCAGGTTTCGTCTTAATTTTTGACAATACTGTTTGGAATTAACACAAAGTGGTCTAAGTATGAAAAATTATAAAATCAGGTGATTCTTAATGAATGTTTGTTTACTAGCACTACATACTGTTCCTTCATCTAAATATATGTAATTGACTAACGCTAAATTTGCAAATTTCAAACGGTCAATAACATCATCGTTAATAGAAAAGATTCTTTAAATATTGTTAATTTATCATTAATATTTGCACACGATTTTAGACTAAAAATAATTCAAGCATATTTTTCTCTGTTATTTAATGACCAAAAGAATGAATATATATGAAAAATACAGGTATTGCAAATTTTAATTTTTCAATGTTTACTAAGTAAATTGTTTAGTTAAAATATTTAAGTAATTAATGTACATAATTGAAAAAATAAAAACGATTTTTTTTTATCTTCATTTTTACGATAATCTTTTTGAACAATCCGAAATGACATATTACATATTGTAAATAAATTGATATATTAATATCAATTTTCAAAGTTGGAAGAAAATTTAATTATAGGGATGTGACTTGGCACATGAATTGAATCAAAATTTGGGAGTATGACCTGAAAGATTTCCTGATATATCACTTGGAACAAGCTCTCGAACATGTCACTTGGGACAAGCTCTCGAACATGCCACTTGAACCATAATTGGGATCTGAATTGTGGCATGGTTTGGGACTTGTGGCATGACTTAGAACTTGTGGCATGACTTGCAACTTGTGGCATGACTTGAGATATTACTTGGACTAAATATTCTAACAAGCTTTAGAGTTGTAGCCAATAAACGTTGAATACGTTTAACGTCAATTGTTTAAAATGTATTGACTGGTAGTGTGTTAAATCCTGTCGTTTTTGAGTTTTCTTCACACTGTTTAGACACGCAGTAATTTTTACATAAATAATCTAATTTTCAACCTGTTGAACTGGATTTTTTCGTTAGTATATCACAAAATAAATCACAATGAATGTGTAGCATATTTATAGTACATGACTGACTCAGTTCATCGAAAGAAAATAGAGGATCTGGGTTGTATATACAAAAGATTTTTAATATTTCTGAGTAATTTCAAAGAAATAGAGTGTACGTTTGATTCTTTTTATTATAATATATATTAACCTTGGGAAAACCCAAATATTGATCTTTGGTAAAGAAAACCTAACATATATACGTAAATTGAATACAATATGCAAAATTTAAAGTACTTAAAGAAAAAAATAAATTATATATTGTTTTCAGTTAAGGTAAATTGTATTCCAATAATCATTTTGATAATAGAAATTTGAATTTAATATTTTTTTTCTATCAGAATTTTGATTAGTCATATATGTAAATTTTCATACTTGTGTACATTATGTGTGATTTGTTTAAAGAAGAAAAAAAAAAAAATTCATCAAATGATTTATTAAAAAAAATTACTAAAACTATTGATTTTTTTTTTTTTTTTTTTAATCAGAATTAATATCCCAATCACGAAGGAAAAAAAATTACCAATTATTTAAGCAATTCTTAATACACACAATTTGTAGACAATATCATCAACTTTGATGAGTTGTTTTTAATGACTTGTGTTAAAAATTGCTCAAAATGTGAAGACCCTAAGTAATCAACAACAATATATACAAAGTATTTATTAAGGCATTTATCATTTTTTTTACTCGTTTTTTTAAACATTTGTTGTTACTTTCTTCAGAAAAGGTGTAACTAATAGCATTAAAAATTCACAAATATGAATAATGAGTCAATAATAATTAATATGTCTACATGAAGATGAGTACTTATGTAATGTATACAATCATGTGTGACGGGATAGGTTGGTTGGTTATTCACACCATTGTTATTGATATTATTATTATTATTGTGGCATTAAATATTTAAAGATAAATTATACAAATTTAAATAAATATTAACACATAACTGAGAGAAGAGGAACGCGTACATCGTATTTTCACAATATAATAATTGGTTTGTTAAAGGATTTGTCACTTGTACAGAAGATTTTAAGTCGAGGTTGTTGCACAAAAAACATAATTTAATATTGTCGCAGACAAGGTTCTAAATTATTGAATTCATGAGAAATGGAAAAACAAAATTAAAATAAATTAAAAAAAAAAAATATTTTAATCAAAAATTGAATTTTTAATGTCATATTTGTAGAGACTTTCACGCATTTTTGAAAAATATTCAAGATAATTTAAAATTAGCATATAAATTGTACTCATGAATGCTAATTGAATTCGTGACATAAACGTTAAATTGTGTTTTTGAATTATTTTATTAGATTATTTATATAAGTATGATTATTGTTTTTTTCACAAAAAGAAAAAAAAAACTATTTAAACTTTAACGAAATGAAGAAATAAAATATTAGTCGATTCAATTTTTGGAAGCGATAAATGCTACGCAACATCTACGAAATTATAGAAATAGTCTCAAACAATGACAATGTTGAATTAAATCAATTTGACCTAATGTTTGTCATATCTCAATAAATAAAAGCTTATGAATTTTGCACGGTAAAAAAGAATGTCAAGTAATTACGGACTAAATCTAAATGCCCACAAATTCTCTTGGGCTTCTAGCCGCAATTTCTGAAAAATCTATGAAACATATTTAGAATCCATCAGAATCAAGTCTTTTAATGTTAAATTTTCCATCATAAATAGATATTAATTTATCAGTTATATGTATATATGGTTTATGTCATAATTTATTTTAAATATTACACCTGAACGGGATCCAGTCATATATACAAATAGATTTTTTTTTTTAATTTAAAAAAAAACCATATATCATCTCAAATAATTTAAAGTGAATACGCTATGACCAATATATAGTAACATTTAAATATTACAAATTGGAATTTAAATAATAGACATATTACAACAAGGAATCATTAATTACACAAATTCATTGACAACATACAGTAGCAATAAAAGTAATCAACAAAGTATTCCGAATGTAAACATAAAATAAAATATATAGCCAATGGCATAAATAACATAAATTTTATTTCAATATAAAAAACCAACATTAACATCATCATCATTAACACTAATCATAATCGTAACCATATTATCATCATTCATTATCACACCTACATTTTGAGAAGATAAAAAGTCTTATAAGTGAAAAAGTAATTTTTGCAGGATGATAATATTTATGTATTATTAAGTGGAATATAATACATCAGGAAGAACACTGATAAAGTAAATAACTCAAGCGAAATGTCTCACCGGTTATACTTAAAGAAAAACAATAAATTTATTATTAAGTATATACAACCGTCTATTGAAAGATAATACGAATATAATATAATTTATAGTTAGAGTTATTCTGATATATATAATTAACCATCACCAGTGCATATATAATAGAATCCTTAAATAAATACAAAACAGGTACAGGTTCTTCTTTTTTTATAATTAAAAAAAAAAAAAAAAAAAACACAACATATCGCAATAATATTAAATTTCTTATTATAAGAAAATTTAAAATCTATTTTCAGTTTGATAAGTAGTGAAGTATATAGCAATTATTTTAAATAGCTATTTATATCAAGGTTACTTGTATTAATTTGATAAATTTATTGAACAACTATTGTAACAAACAAGCACCATAATAATGGGAGATGGAACTATGTAAATGTTCCTACAAATAGTACATTATCGAGGACCAATGTGTTAAGAATGATTTTAGAACTTGATGGATTTTTTTTTAGTGAATATTGACTAATTTGATGTAAATGCGATACAAAAGTTTTGAAACCATTCTCTCTAAAGTAGCGAAATATTAACATTTTTACTTAATCAGTTCGGACGAGGAAAACACACGCTTATAAGACTCATTTCATCTTTTTCTCTGCGAGAACCAATCAAAACCGATTTTAAGATGAGTTTCCCGGATTTGATTGGTTCTCGCAAAAAAAAAAAAAAAAAACGAGACGAGGCTTATAAGTGTACAATGAAAATCCACCTGAAATTAATGAGTACCAAAAGGCTATCGTAAAAAAAAAAACACATGTTCCACATATTGCTATGTTTACTCATCCAACATTACAAGAAGTGAAAACAAGACGCCAATGCAATTGGATGAGCGAGGCACTTTCAAGAATAAAAATGAATTTTGTGTTCCTAGAACAAGAATTCATTCGTATAAACTATAGTTATTTGAACTCCTGAAATTATTGTAAAATAAAGGATTACAACTGGTAAAGTACTCAGTACGCATAATATGTAAATTAAGATAATCGATAGTCAAAATTATCTATAATTAACCTAAACATTCATATTTTTAATAAGTTAACTTAATTAATCAAAATATAGAACTCAGTATGGATCAGAAATGCAAATAAGATTAAAACATCTTCTCTCAGAAAAGGTAAAATTTACATATTTATTATTACGTTATATTTACTTTTTTATTTACTTTGATTTATGGAAAAGCAAAGATTATTTAACTTTTGATATTAAATCCATTGATTTTTTTTCTCAATAAATTCAATTAACACAATAAAATTAAATTTACGTAATACTTAAAATAAATAAGTAAAAAAAAAATAATCAGAAATTGATTTACGATTCGCAATATTTATAAGATAGTGCGTAATGTCACAATAATTTACAAAAAAGATGGATGAAAATTGGTACAGTTCACAGTACTAATGCTATATTCCCGGAAGGGAATAAATTATTTGTTTGGAAAAGTTAAAGCATTATGATCTCTAGATTTTATAATATATATAGCTTAGTTTAATCACTAAATACAAAAAATTGATTGTGTCCATATGTGAATCTAGAAATTCTGAATAATTTTTTGGGATTATGTATTTAATGACACTTCAAATATAGTATAGTTATTGAGCACTCGAATTAATAAATAAACTTAAAAATTATTAAGACTTTAACGTATTAGTGAATGCTCATCAAGAATTTGCATTCAAATTATCCAAATTAATAATTACGAGGATAAAGAAATTCTGTTTGAAATTTATAAAGTTCTGCGTGATTATAACATATATGAGGGTAATATTTTAAAGAATAGTTTCTAATTAGAAATCTTAAAGGTAGTAACAGAAATAATTTCATAGACCGTCCGACCTTAGGTTTTACACAAATAGCACTCGACTTAATAAAGAAACTTAATAAAATTATTAAGATTTTAATGTATTAGTGAATGCTCATAAAGAATTTGCATTCAAATTATCCAAATTAATAATTGCAAGGATAAAGAAATTCTGTTTAAATTTATTAAGTTCTGCGTGATTTCTTACTAAATACAGAATTAAATATGGTAATTTTTTCACTGATAATAATTTTTAATTTTAAATTTCATAAAACACTAATTTCACTTTTAATGACCATTGACTTTATTTAAGTATTACCGTGAATATTGAAATAAAAAAAAATGTTTCAATTAACATTAATTCAAATTCAATTTAAACAAGAATATTATATAATTAAATATTTAATTAGCAATTAATTATAATATTAGAATTTAATTTCAATTTAAATAAACATTTCATCGAGTAAAATTATAAATTAATTATTTAACATCCAGTCTTTTGCACTTGACCTTCTCTCTTTGAAGAAATTATATAAACAAAATGTTAATGAAAAATAATTTCAATCAACATCGCATCATTGCGCTTATTTTTTTATAACCTTGTGCTTTTACTATAAAAGTATAAGCATTTTTGTTGAAATTTTTTTTTTTTTTAAAAAAGGACATAATACAATTTAAAAATATCCTTTATGGTTAGAAATATTTTTTTGTTTTTTATCTTGGATAAACCACCGCTTATGTAAGGATAAAAAAAAATAAACATACCATAAGAACAACAAAAATTAATTTCATTTTTAATTAAAATATTTAATCCTTATTTTTAAAAATTAACACACACAAAATATGTTCCAAAGGATATATATAATAAAATGAAGAAGAATTCACGATCCGTACTGTTACACTTCTTTTGAAGTAATATTATTTGAAAATGAAAATGATCACATTTATATAGTCTGATCGTGAGCGAACTATTTTTAATTTAATAGCAGCATCTTCTTTTATTTTATTAAATATTTTTTTTTTTATAATATCACATTTTGTTGATTGTATTCTTTGTTAATGACGATGTCGATGCTGATGATAATGGTGATGATAATGCTGATGATTATGATGATGATGATGATGATGATAGTGTCTGCAGAAGATCGCGATGGCAAAGATGATGATGTAAACAATTTATTAGTTTGTCAAATGTAAAAAATAAAGAGAATAGTATTTAAAATTTGTACCAAGATATTTTTTCATAGTAATAATAACGATAATGAATGATCATTTTTATGATGAGAATATGACCAAAGAGGATGTGTTATAAAAAAAATAGTAAAGTGCAAATTTTTATCAACAAATAAAGTGAAGTTATTATTAGCTTCTGAATATTATCATTCAAACTCAACGCCTGTAATGAGACGTCAACTTAACACTTAAAAATATTAATTGAAATTAATTATAAACTGCCCACAGTTTGGGGTAATCAACAATCTGCACATATTGTCCTGCAAATGGCATTAAACTACATGTGTAAATCTTCGGTAGCTCGATCACAATGTGCACATTTTTAATTCTTGTTATCTCGGCATAACATATCTATCGATGTGATCAAGACACCTTACCTGAGATGGGATGATATAATAATGAAGATAATGATGATGATGATGATGATATTAATCATTTTTCATATAAATGTTGAGGCATATGTAATATGTACACAAAGATAAGAAGACATAGTAATAAATATGATAAAACATATTAAACTGTTTGTCGTGGTGGATGAAGAGGATCATATCTATATATATATACTTTAATATGTATAAAGAATATTATAGAATTTTTTTCTTTTTTTTTTATAGAATGTTGATTTCTTCAAGGTCATTCTTCAAAAAAAAAAAAAAAATAAAATAAATATCTTTACAGTTAATATGAAAAGCATATATAATTTAAAAAAAAAATTGTTTGTAGGTATATTATAAAGAAGAAACATTGCTGAATTTATTATCATTAAATGCAGATTTACAAGCTCCAAGGGTGGATATTTTAAAAAGCAGAATATAAATTACACAAATTTAATGATTAATTAAATTAAAAATGTACCGGCGATACGGTGTTTAATGTGCATTTGCATAGAATAAATTTTAATTATAAATTATATTTGTAAACACGTACAGTACTGTCAGAATATTGTATAATTGACATATACAATCTTTGAAAATAGAATTCGCACACACAACTACAAATGATTGTTTAAGATAAAAACATTTCGATAACATCATTCGAATTTCAGGACAAGAATGTTAGTTTTAGTTTTCAGAAATTTCAGGCGTTAGCTGAATGATAAATAACTATAATGAATTATTGTTCTCGGAACATATACTGCCAAATTTTCTCATTCCATAGTCCCGAGAGTACCTCACATTTGATTGTCCAATGTATCGGTTTCTTTTCAACTGGAACTCAAATTTACATGGAATTAAAAAAATATTAAGTAAAAAAAATGATCTATCAAAATACAAAGCATAGGACAATAATTTTAAAAAACAAACTATTTGTTCTCTATCATATACAACAGAAACTAATTTACATAATCTATCAAAACAATAATAATGCTGATAATGACTTACGTGGAAATTAGTAATTATATACATAATTAAATGTATCAATAAATATTTTGAGGAAAAACGTTTATCTATTTAGACTCCTAAGTTAGAGGGAAAATGAATTAATATGCTATGTTATTACTTATTAAATTTATTTGAAGGACAGAAAATATGATTAATACGCTAATTAAAAGATAAGGTCATAAAAAGGCACCATTATTATTTTTAACTGTACATTAATAAAATCCGATTCAAATCTGGTAAATTCATCTTGCAAGGATCTTCCAATATTAATTATATGGTAAACTTAAACATTTTAGTTAATTAAAAATATTTTTTTTATTATGTAAAATGAAAACTAAGTTATTAAGATGATGATCTATAGGTTCACATGGATTATTGGCAAATGTTGATAAAATCTGAAAAAACATTCAATTCAAAAAATCCAAATTTTTGACATGAGAGGAGGTTATTAACTTCATTGCCAGTAGTGTATCAATGTATTTAATTTTATAGTTTTTCATTATTAAAAACCAATACAACTGTTATCATACGGTCACACTTAGTGTCAAATGTAATTATTATGCAAATTGGAAATTTTCAGTAATACCAGATAAAAATATTATCACAAAAATAATAATATTAGTGGTGAATTTGAATGGCCAAACATTCATAGGTTTATCACTTATATTATCCTGCAGTACCACAATGATAGAATATGTAAAATTGGTCTATACAAAATCTAACCTATAAAAACTATCCAGATCTCTACCGAATTATTGAAATGATTAGAAAACCAACTACATGTTTCACAGCGTAAGCTAATGAAGTTTCTCGGTTGCAATTTGAAATTACATACAGGTTGAGATGATGATAATAATGAATAAAAAAACCCAAAATATTGAAATAAAATAGTATAGATGGAGGATTCAAAGAATGTGTACAATTTATTATAATGTACATTTTTAAGGATAAATGTTGGTATTTATACTTTGAGTCTAACAGTGATTTTATCAATAGGATGTTATTATTTGCAAATCAACAAATATATTTGTTGCAAATATAACAACCTATTGATAAAATCACTGCTAATACTTAAGTACCCTTAAAGGCATAAATCGTGTTATGTACCTGCACAAATTCTTTCCACTGTTGAATATTTAAAATTTAGACCTTAGACATTTAAAACATTATAAAATTTGTCAAATGCGGATCGAACCTAAATACCATGATGTGTGAAAATTATTTTTAAATCATTCAAAGATGTTAGGATACACAATATTAGAAATTCTAATGCTGTGTGAAAGCAAGAAATTATCAATGTAAATGTTTTATCCTGAGACCCAATGAAAGTCTTTTATAAAAAAACATGTTTCTCATGAAAAAAGCATAATATAAAAAAAATATCAAAATACAGTAATATCACATTTAATAATCTCGCATTTAATATCATGAAAAATTTTGACTTTTCTAAATCTAGTTTTTCAAGTTCTAATTTTACTTTTTCGCTTCATTTAAAGGAAATTAAAAAAAAAAAATAAATGTTAAAATATGTGTAAAATTAAACAAAGATGCTCCTCTTTTATTAAAATTTCAAAATATGTGTAATAAGATCAATAACCTACTTATATTCAAAATTAATTCATTACGCGATCATAGATCACTTTACGCGATCCCATTAACATATTGATGAAAATATTCGTGATTGTGTGATTAAAAATTAAAATAAATTATATTATTTAATATTTTTAATTGACAAAACTGATATTTATGGTAAAAACTAACCTTCATATTTCAATTTTAGTTGTTTTTTTTCTCCATCTTACGAATATTTGGTGTTTTCAAAATTTCATTTTTCAAAGAATTGTATGCACAACTATGTGTAATATAAGAAGAATCATATATATTTATTTAATGATCACTCAAATTTACATAAAATTAATAATTGCAACTATATAATAAATTTCAATTCATTGACAATTTTTACTAATGCATTTTTAGACCGACAGACTACAATTTATAATTCAATTTTTCAAATAATGTCAAGATTATATCTATTTTGAAAGTGATTGGAATCATTTAAGGAAGCTATAACCTCGATCAATAAAAAGTTCCATTAATAATTTCAGTGATGCTTGGAATTTGTGTTTGCTTAAAAGCGGTCAGTTGTAAAATATAAAATAAATTTGTGTGCAATGTTCGCTGAGATTTATATAATATAGATAAAAGTTCAAAAGATTAAGTGAAAATGAGCAACAGGATAAAGTTCAAGTGTCAATATGAAGACCGCGTGAAAATGCACACAATCCCGTCCTTAATTATGTATCTTAAAAACATATACTATAAATTATGGAATTCAAGGGTGCTGGATGTGACTCTAATTTTTTAAATTATATACTCTGTTCACAAATTATAGTCAAGAATGATCCAATCGAATTCAGGACACATATAATCAAATGAATTTGTATATTTCTACCATTATTAAATTGAAAATGGGAAACTATAGACATCCATAAACTTAGAAATGGGTTACTGCTGATTATATGTAAGCTATTGGAACGAATAATTAAGTTCTAGACAATGAAAAAAAAAAAAAAAAAAATAACATATTAGAGTAATAAACTATAATATTAATTTACGCTTTAAAATTAGGCCCTCAAAATTTTATATTCTATACGGTCCGGTACACGATGTTAGTAGATATTTCAGTCAAATGCAGTAGTTTATTAATAATCGAAATTTAAAATTGCATGAATGCAAATTTAATATCTTATATACGAATTTATACCCACCCAAAGTATACATAGGTGTATCGTTTACAATATTCTGGTCACAATCACAAATGCTTCATTTACTAATCAAAATACAATGTACAATTATTTATATATAGAATATTGAATGCAATAAATTGTGAACAATCTATGATATATTTATTTACATAAATTTATTGCAACAACAGGAGAAGAAAAAATATACTGAATAAACAAGGCTGTGCTTGCTACAATGACATAAAACTTTCTTCAATCTTTAAATTTAAATTGGAATAAGAGATGAAATCAAAGTTAATCTTCTAAATTCCTTAACAGAATTTATCTATTTATTCTGCTCATTTTTTTTTTTTTTTGTTTTTGCAATGAGATATTAACAACATACATATTTTTACTGATAGAAGTTCAAATAAGAATATAGTCTTTCTGAGGTTGAACAAAAATAAACTGATGGATACATATCTAAAATTTATGTTTACAATTGATAGTCTAAACTATTTAAATTAAATTGATATTCATTTGCATTCAATGTCGATATGCAACAGAATAAGAGAAGATTGAGCATATGAAATGCATAAATTAGGAAGATAGTACTTCGAATTCTAAGATATCAAAGAAAATTATAAAATTGTTGAGTTTACTTATTATTTGTGACATTATTATTAGTGTCGCGAGGGACAAATGTATGGACCATCATTCTTTAACTAATAATTTCCGTAGTCATGAAGAAACTCATGTTCGGATTCGTGCACAAAATGCTCAACAAATTCTAGGGATGCTATAATATGTATATTTACTATATATATTTTGTAAAACTATATTATAGTTTGGTTCCATTGCGAATATTGTTGCAGAACTTAGGGAGTATTTAAAAAATAACATAAGGTAATTGACAGATTAATAACACAGTGTTGGTGAATACTATTGTCTAGAAGGAAAGTGAAATTTTATGCTCTTGGCTGGAAAAGTACGTTCAAGAAAAACATTACAAAGAACCATCATTAAGGGAACTAGGATTAATGGATTAAAAGTCAAGATAAAAAGATGACATATGAAATAAAGTATCTAGAAATTAGACATGTTGTTAAACAACAATATGTAATTAAATCAAGACAAATTATTCGTTAAAGTTTTATCACAAAAGAAGCATTCACGATTTTAAATTCATTTTAATTACAATTAAATATTGATGATGTCTTAATTACAAATAATTACAAGAGGAAACAAAGACATTAATATCCACACGTTACGATTTTTAAATCGTAATGAATTGATTTTAAAGGAATTTTATCTTATTAATGTTAAATTTTCTAGAACAAAAATAAATGACAATATATAATGACTACAGGTTTTATACCCATTTGGTTAATAAACTGCATTTAAATATTGTCTACATATATTTATATTATATTAGTTAAATAAAAAAGACATAATGCAATAATAATAATTAATTGACGACATGTTTGTTAGGATGCACTGCACAGTATAAGTGCCATTAATTATATTATTAAACGGTTAGTAGGTTATCATTATCATAACACAATTTATCATTTTTTATAATTTCTTTTAATTATATAAACATTTGAATAATCACATTTAACTTATAATGTTGAAGACATTGAACATAATAATAATAAAAAAAATTATATAAAAATATAATGTAAATTCTAAATATGAAATTATATCAGATTTCATCGGCATATATAATGCACACGTCATACATTGTTATCCTTCAGAAATAAACAATTTTATAAAACCAGACTGGACCTCAGATCATCACTTATAATATTCACAGACTATATAAAATATCATCATAACATAAAACAAGCTACAGTCTAGATGATGACATAAATAACATTTAAGTTAAGAAAATTATGTAAAAATATTGTCATCAATAATCAATTTAATTTAATAACATACCGTCATCGATCGTTTTATCAATTAATTTCAATTTCAACGTAATTTAATTTTTCTAAACTAATACATTTTTTTTTCTTTCCATAAACCTAAGTCCCAGGAAAATGTAGTGTTATGTAGTGTAAGGATATTATATGTGTTTTTAAGTGTAGAATATTTATTGAGGCAAATCAACAATGGTCAATTATTTACGAACAACAAAATTAATATGATATTATAACATGATAAATTGGCTACACACCTAATAACAATTTTTTCCCCAATAAACATGAAGATTAAACATGTTTACTGTCATGTAATGCATTTTGTAGTCAAGCCAAACTATTAATAAATTAATCGTTTTTTGGATTTGTTATGTGATTTTAAGATGATAATTTTAATTCAAAAAAAAAAATATATAAAATAATGCAAACAATATTAAAACGTAGTTATAGTTAAATCAGCGATTGACTAATGATGATCACATATAAATATGATCGGTGTATCCAGGATAACATTTACCAATCACTTATTTAATTAATTGTATGTTTATAAATATGTTCACAGCATATAAATAGGTAATTATGCAAGGATAATTAAATGCCAATGTCAATAAATTAAAAAGAAAAAAAGAAAATGTGCATTTGTTAATTGAATAATATGTGAATGAATTCATCCAAGAAAACCCAAGTATGACCAATTCAATTGGAAGATGACGAAGGACAGTGGAAATGAAAGTGAAATATAGTAATTAAGCTAAAGATAATGTAAAAATATAATAATATTACTTTCAGATGTCAATAGTTATTTATCCATTGAGGATTCAAAGAATACAGTATACAAGTGAAAAATTCAAATGGGAAACAGCATAAATAAAATAAATATATGATCAGATCATATTAATACTTGCTACAATGTATAAAAAATTTGCCACAAATACTTAATTCCATGTGAGTGCAGGCAGTGATAAAAATGAAGTAGGAAAGTCCATGTGATTCTGTGGCTTTTGCAGAAAATAGGCAAAGAGCAAGTAATAATACAAAAAACTTCGATAATGATTTGGTATCTTGGACAATTATGCAGGATTTAAGATAGTTAAAAAAAATAATTTCTTAAAATTTATTCTACAGCCTGAAGTTCATGTTCAATATGAAATAAGTATCCTCAGTGTTTAAAAAGGGTATATGCATGCATATTGTTGCTTACTGTAATGATGCAAATAAAATTGAGGTTAAGGAACCAGTAAAATACTCATTGAATGAAATGGATATTTTGCCCAAAAATCAGTATGATTAATAATTAATTCGTTACAACTGACTAAAGTATTAACGTTACATATGAGTTTGTGGTGGAGAGAGGTATATCATGGCAATTGTCAACATGTAATAAATAATTAAATATTTTACAAAGCAAATAGAAATTTGTTTTCATCATTTTTTTCATTATGTATTAAAATCCTCAAACAACAACAAGACATGCATATCAGATACAAATTATATAATAAGGAAAATAAATCAATCAAAATAAATACAATTGATTGATTACATCATAGAACACAATTATTTAATTAGATCACATATTATTATATGATCAAATTGAAAATGATAGAAAAAAATTTAAATGATTCAAAAATTCATAAAAATTGACAAAATTATAATTATTTACATAATAAAAAAAATGTAAATAATTTTTTAAAAAAATTCAACTTGAAACTAATATTTTTATTAAAAGTCTTGCGACTTTTAATAACAAACGAAAAAAAAAAAAAAACAATAAAATAAAAAAACTGGAATTGAAATATTAATGGAAGTTATTTTATGTTTTAAGCTCAAAATTGGAATTGCTTCGCAAAGATTTTAAAAGAAGTTTAGAAAAAAAACCGCTTCTTTAAAATATTCAATATTTGACTATTATAGAATTATAGAAGAAGGTGAATGACATATAACCTGCATTGTTTACAAATTATACTATTATAGTAAATCCTGTAGAACGTATATGTAATATATTATAAATGTACAATTATAATATAATATTAAAATAAAGTATTTACTAAAGACGAAAAATTTTGTGACATCACATACCCATGCAATTCGAATCTTCATAGTGCAAATTGCATACTGCCATAAGAGTCAACAACAAAAGAATTCTACTAATAAAAACTGCATATTATCTTAGTTGAACAGAAAACTGGAATTTCTTCTTTTCTAACCTTCCAGAAAATGATTTAGTTTCGATAGCAAATGATAAAATTTATTTCGTCGGTTGTATGTAAATTTATTTATTTTTAGAAAAAAAAAAAAATAGTTTCAAGTTCAAGGTTAGAAACAACAAACGCAAATGAAAACAAAAAAAAAAAAAAATGTTGTTAAAACTTCTGTAAAATTAAAACTTTGCATATAAAAATCTAAATAAAAATTTACAAAAAGTAATATCATACGAATGTATGTAATGTACCAAAAATTTTAATTATTTATTAAGACCTTTGAATAAAATGTTGTACGATTTTAAAGTGTGTAAGTCCAATTTTCTTTACTATTATCTTTCAACATTATGTGTTTTCACAACATCATGTTTTTTGTGACTAAACCAACATAACACAGTTAAGAATTACAATAAATCAATTTTAGTCCCGCATTTCAGTTCAGAAATAACATAAGTTTCATCAGCCACAGTAAAGATCGGACAGAGATCATCATTCGATACTGTACCAAGTAATGATAATCATGCAATATGAGTATGTTGAGATAAGCATCTGTACAATTATCGTTGAGAAACTAAATCATGAATCTGATTTCTGATTTTTTACCCACTTTACAGTGCTGTTCCTAATTTTTATTTCTGAGCATTTTCTAATGCGATGTATTCATGTAGAATTCTTACTCAGAATGTCATTTGAGGGAATGGTAACAATTAAAATAAAATATGAATTTATTTTTATTAATCATTGAATATTTACACTTTAATTTGCTTCCACTTCACATTTCTAAAACATTTCTAATGTGATTTGTTTAAGTAAAATCAACTATAGATTCTTCATCCCATTTCACATTCTGGAAATTCATGGAAAATGCATTATCTTAATCTATTAAAGTATTAGTTTCGTTACATTGCAAAGCAAGAAGACTGATCTTGAATAAGGAACACGACAAGGAAGAAAAAAAATGAAAACGAAGAAGATTTAGTAAGAAAGGACGACAAATTTTATAAATAAACTGATAAAATAAATAAAAACATTATTGATGGTTTTTACTGCGTATCAAAAATACGATTATTATCTAATTTTATATTTGTTATAGTCAATTTTTATTAAGAAACTTGAGACTAAAAAAAAATATGCATAGAAGTTAGGTTCTCAGAACAGATGCAAATTTATAATCATCCACAGTTTATAAATACAAAAAAAAATTAATTAAATTATTAATGCATTTTAAGAACATGTTTGGAGGATTAACTGAATTTGATGGTAATATATTTGAAAATAATTTAGTGATCTAATACCACGTTTTTCTTTATTTTTTTTTTATTTAACAAAATTGACAGTAACATTCATCATGTTGCTCTTTATTTCACTGGGAAAGTACTGATTGTACAGATCAATAAATTAATTGTTCAGCACAGTTTAAGTAATCATGAATGCTAAACATAAATACAACTGAAACAAGAGCTAATTTATAAATCCTGAATAAAATCAATCACACAATAGAACACAAGATGTAAGTTCTTGAGAGATACATGGTTTATTTAAGGTTCCTACATTTTCACTGACAACTGAATCTATGTTTAAGAGTATCAACATATCGATCAAATGATTAATGAAGATTACAAATGACTATAATTAACTTCACCTTCATTATATATTAATTAGAATTATATATGCTAATACAAATAAGTTTGTGGCGTACATCAATTAGGAATGCTCTTGAAAATTACTTAAACATTTCACTCACGAAATCACAATCATCCGTCACTAAAATAAAATGTGCCAAATATTTAATATTGTCATTTTTCAATTTATAATAACTTATTAATGTTGTATTTAAGTTGTATCGAATACAATAGTACATATTTGAATATATTTATATATCAGTCTTTTTGATTTATGAGTAACCATTTGCGAATATAAATTATGGTTTTTAATTATGATGTGAATTATATAAGGCATATATTAAAGTTCTTTCTTTTTTTTTTTTTTTGTAAGATATCATATAAAATGATTATAATAACTAATATTATACTAATATTGACCTTTATTTCACTAAATAGCATAGGAAATCAAAAACGAACAATAGCAATTCTCCATGTTCAGCTTCACTTCACTTCAAGCATTACCACTACTAATAGTGTCATTGTTTATGTTAGAATAAATTGTCCAGGTTATGTCTAATTAAGAAGGCATCCAGAAGATCTATGGATTATTATAGTAATTTATTTAAGCAACGATAAATTTAATTAGTGCCTTTAAAATACAAGGACAACCGCAATATTTATCACCTTGCCAGCACAGTTATTCTATTGTAGATTACATCATAAAAAATATATATTATTATTGGTATACCGTTCATATATAATGTTGTTAAATTTCAATCTTTAATTCTGGATAACTAGGAGAATTTCGGTAAGTTAGCAATTGGGATATCAGATTCTAAAATGAAATAGAGAATTGAACTGATTAATTCATAATTATCATCTCGACCTGAACTCCACGGGGGATCATACGGCGTCAACGAACAATTACCATTGTTCATGATCTATGACTTCATTTCACCGCACTTTATCCGTTTTTACAAATTTTAGGCTACTTAATGACGGTTCTTCGCCACATTGTTTTTGTGCGACAGGGTTTTCTATTACCCCGAGGATTCCAGTCAAGTGTGTATATTTTGTAATGTCAGCGATCGATCGCCTCAGTGTATCGCCGCTCTAATTCCATTTTTGTGCAAGATTTAAAGATGAGAAATTTTAGATATTTTGAAATTTATGTCGACCGTCACAGACTCTATTCAGCATACCAAACATAACTGAGTAATTGATTAAGCGTAATTTTCCATCTTGCCGACCAATCGTTACCTCGTCAATGAGGTCAAGATTAAATTCTTATTCTATTTCTCCAAATTAAAGTAATAAATATTTATCTTTTTAATAAATTTTCATATAAAAATCAAATGTAGTTTCAATGTCACATGTTGTAATCATATTATTATTTGTCTATTAAACTGAATACCATAGATTTTGTTAATTAGCCAAATAGATAATAATTAAGATAATAATTTAAAATCGTATACACCATCAGAATTTAGAAATTAATAACATGATCAATGAATTCAAATCGATAAATTATCTATGCGTCTATCATAAATTAAAATTGTTGAAATACAAAAATCAGATCCTTTATCTATCATTTAAATTAATTAAAAACAAAACATTATTATTTATAATACATAATTGCATACATTTAAATTTGGTAAATCAAAAAGAATTTTACCAACTGGATTATAAACGATCAATTACAATTATTCGACCGTCAAGTTGATTTGTGAATTGTTTAGTGATTAAATATTCTACCATAACATTCGTGTCAATGTCGCACATATTCGCGTAAATCTCAACATTCTGATTCATATCACCCATTCCAAGAACACCTAATACAGATTCTACATTAATATTGTTTAAGCCAGGACACCAGAATCCAGAATTTTATGTCCATACGACATGCAAGAATCACCTATTATTATAATTACTTAGACTGAATGCAATTGTAAGAAAAATAAATTATGATCTGCAATGGATAGAAAGCATTACACTACAAATGATGCCCAAGAGTGTTAAATACTACTATTAACGCAAAAAAAATCTTCTGTCAGATATTATTCACTTGTCTGTACTTTTTCAAAGTTAACTTTTTATGAAGAAAATTAAGTGCATCAAGATTACAAAAAGTTTACCTAGTTATCGTTTATATTACACTAATTTATCATATACACAAATCTATAATTTATTAGCATGTATTCATTCCTGCATAATCATAAATTTTATTTCTTTTTGAATCTTAAAATATTTCATAAATTACTATCTAAAGTAGAATCTATTTGGCTAATTAACAAAAATGTAGTATTTGTTATTAAAAAATCAATATTAATATTTTATTAACCCATTGTCATGACATACATTGAAGATAAGTATATGATTTTAAAAACTAATTAAAATAGTTCGTTCATTTTTCAAAGACTTACAGACATGAATTTCAAGTAAACTGAAAAAAAAAGTCTGCATCATCATCATCTTGATCTATCATTGGTGAAGAAATTATTGATCTATAATTATTCATATTGCTTCATCAGTGTCAGTAAGTAAAAAAAAGAATTTGGAATCACTAGAAATTACCAGATAATCAATAATGTTCGTATTCAAAATGTTTTTGCACAGCTGATTGAAATCGAGAATTGTAGCTTTAAACATCCACAACAATTAATTTCGAGAATTCGTATGAAGATAAACTTAATTATATTAAAAAAGTGAACAAATTTACGAATAAATACATTTGCTTACACAAACCTAATGATAAATGAGGCTTTTTTCTAATCGCAATAATTTAAATACAAATTTTTCATAAGAAAATTTAAATAAACATGACAAAATTTAAAAAGTGAAATCAATTTATCTTTTCTCAGTAAATGCGATCGATTAATTCAATTTTTGATTATTTTGTATAATAAGACAAATCGAGATATGTCAGTATAATGTAGCAAATGACAAATATTAGGTAAAGTTATGAGACAAAATTTACTTAGTAGCAGCTTAGTCTTTGTGGTGAAGTGAAATGACTTAAGTGAATTTCAAGATCATTTCTAATTGAAATGAATAAAATATTTTCTAGCCGACAATACATAAAAATAAAAAATCAATCGTAAATTAATCAAAATTATTTAAATTTTAATTTCAAAACAATAAAAATTTTAATCTACAATTAGAAAGTTTAGGAGGTCGCAAAACTAAACAATATGATCATGATTAAGGACTTAAGGACTAACGACACTTGTATTCCATTTTATTTATTATAATTGAAATAATAATTATTTCAATTATAATAAACAACTGTTTTAAGCGACTGTTTCGTACACAGTATATATCGCTCATGATAGCTTTCTAAATAAAATCTAGTTATCTTAACTCATTTTCATCATTTCGAAATATTATGCATATCCGATCAAAGAATCACCTGTCATCATATGATTCTAGACTGAAAAAATATGATGTGGTAATCAATTGGTAAATAAAATACTCACAAACAAGGTAACCTGAGAGCGCATCGCTTATGTAACCACTATGTAGAATGATTTCTAGACCCAGAATCGGTCATAAATATGATGCTAAATCACAATTATGTGCAATGGTCGTCACGCGAAGTGTTGCCAATTAAAATTATGTAGTTTCGTCAATGCTTAATACTACTGGATTGTGTTACATCTTTTGGTACATAATTTTTCAAGATGTCGTACACTGCTTTCATAGTATCTTTTTTGCCTATGTCATTTTCGTAACTTTAATTTGGGTTAATTATTTTAGTAGAACCGTATACTTGAATCGGACACGACCTGATTTGGTGGTATTCTTTGAATCCGAACTTTTAAATAATTTTAGGTAATGTTGAAGGTATTTAAGAATGATATCAGTGTCACGTAAATGATATAATTCACGAAAAATAGTTTGTAGTCAAATATGCAAGACAATCATACTATTTCGTTTGAATTCCTTTGGTAATATTTCAGTTCTAAAAAATCTGTACAAAGTAAAATTATATATTATAACGGTTGGATATTATTGAACGTCAATATAATTTAAAATTAATTCAAATGATTGCTATGAAATAATAAAAATGAAAAAAAGATTGTAAATAAACGAGTATAAACCCTCCTACTACGAAATTGATATGAACACACTCCTCAATTAACAATAAAGCTCTTATTATCGGTAGGTAATATTCTTATCGGTAGGTAATATTCAAATATAGCAGTCAAAGTGACAGCTGTCAATCGACCATTTTCAAGTTTTTGATACGTACATATATATATATATAATTCATAAAGTTCATTTACATTTCGGATTTGCACTGTAGTGTCTGTTGTGTCTGTGTAATGTGTGTGTTTGGAATTTAGAAGTATATACATGTTGAAAAAAAAAATAACAAGAATAACCATTACCATTTTGTTGTTGCATTGAATGTAATGTGTGGTGTGTGGTGTATATTTTATCTATTTTTCTCTCAAATAAAAACAAAAATAATATATAAATTAAAATAAACAAAATGCCAAAAATAGTGAAAACAATTAACTACAGTGATAGTTAATTTAGTTTTCCTCATTCGGAAAATTTAGTACATATTTTTTTTTTATGTATACGTAATATTGCTATTGGTGATTATTTCTTATTTTATTTTATATTTTTACTAGTTTTTGTTCTTTTTGTATTCATTCATTCATTAAATTTATTTTTGTTGTGTTCAAAAGAATTGAAAGTTGACATTCGAAACTGTCAAAAGGCGAAAGAAAACTAGAAAAAGTAGAATATATTTTTTTTATAAATGTAAATGCAATTTAGGGCTCGGTATATTGAGTCCCTAATCTATGTTTAAATTATATATAGTAAGTAGTAACATGAAAAATATAAGAATTATAATTTAACTTATAATATAGAAAATTATACAAAAAAATAAGATTAAGATTTCTTCACCAAGTCTACACAACTATACTCTTGTTTTTCATCTTACTTCTTGTACAACAGTGTAAAATATTAACTATAATTAGAACAAACTAAGAAATGACGACTAATACACCAGCTACCCAATCAATTAATGACACTAATGATACTAATATCAACAATTATACAACTACGAATTACGATGATGTAGAAATGGAACAGCAACACCACAAACAGCAACAACAGCAACAACAACAACCAAAACAATTAGCCAATTCTATGGAAAACAATGGTAATCGCACGTATGAACAGCAATTACAAATGGAAACACAAGATAGACCACCAATTATTAGACATTCATCGAGAGCCTTTCGTCACTTCAAAAATCCACCCCAACCACATATGTGCATTAAAGATCATACAATTGATGGACAAGAAATATTCATAAATGTTATGAGTTGGACAAGAATTGTAATGCCACAAAATACAACCGATCCTATACCACTTTATGGTGGAATGAGAGTAAGTTTTCTTCCATTCCATACAATACAACAATTTAATTGTATAATTATTTAAAGGTTCCACCTGGCAGTCCCAGATCTCCTTTATTTATTTTTGCAGTAATGGCAAATCCAGATATTTTAAAACATGTTGGGAGAAATTGTCCAGATCCTGAGGTAATAAAATTTCTATAATTTATATTTTTCATATAAATTACGAGTAATATTTAGTAACGAAAAATTAATTTGATATCGGTAAATCAATGTTGTGTACGAAGTACTTAATTGAATAGTTGAACAGTTGTATAAGTGTACAAGTGATGTAAAAAAAATCGTAAATTTATAGAAAACCTCTTGAATATGATGATTAACAATTTACATATTGAGTTCAAATACATAAAATTACATGGTGGAAGGTTAGATTATATCCACGATACGTATTTCGTTTGTTCAGTTTCTGCTGCAAGTTATGATCAAATTGAATAAAATATAATGATATGTATGGTATAAAATAGAATTTGATCAATTAATTATAAGGACCTTGCATTAATAATGTCGATTTTTTGGCTTGAAAATGGCACTTATTTGTATAACAAAATGATTAAGTACATTAACCAATATATTGCCCATCGTTAGCTATGACTTCATCCCATCTTTTAGGAAGTTTGTTGATTCCTCGTTTGAAGAACTCCTCATCTTTTGTCCCAATCCATTCATCGACCCA
>JANSTX010057943.1:0-24213 GCA_027564355.1 Penthetria funebris
TAAAGGTCTTCGAATATAAGATATGATATTTCTGATCAATAATTAACCAAGTAGAAAATGACTGCTGATTTTGTTGCTAGTAAGCAATTCATCATCTTATCCTGTACACCACAATGGTACATAGTTTGTCGTTTCTATCAAATGCGAACTCGAAACAACTATAATTAAAATTTATCAATCGGAAAATATACAATAGGATTAATAATAATTAAGCGGTTGTTCATTTGAATATTTTAGTAGAGTAAAGCAGAAACCCCCAGTTTCCCAGTTTGCCGGTGATCTGTTTTTTCAACCAGTCGACAAACATGACATTCATATAATCTTTTTACACCTCAGATCGCCACTACTAACGCAATTAAGTTGAGTACCTTAATGTTTTTCGGGTACTACATTCATCACTTTCATTTCATGAATTAATTATCCACAACTTATTTACTTGCGAATTTAATGTTTATTAAAGACGTTATTGTGACTGACAAAATACTTATGAATGTAATATTATTTATAATTAACTATATTAATTTATATTTTATTAAAATTTGAAACAATAAAAAGGGTAAGAAAAGTTGAAACTGAAGTCAGATAATTATTTATAACATTGTTGTCGATAATTTAGAAATCTGTTCTATAATCAGAAATCATACACAAACACAGATTAGAAAATCATTAATATTAACCCGAAATAGATTTTAATGATTGTTCTAAAATACAATTATAGTTTAAAAACGTACTTGTACTCACATAATAAGCAGGTAATTCTAAATTAATATCTATTGCAAATTTCTTTCCTAATATTAGAAAATCTTTTTCCAATTGTTTTGTTTGTTCAAATAATTGAAGAATATTTTTATCCTGTTTTGGTATCCATTTGGTACTTGCTGATGTATTCATTATAACTTAAATATTCATACTGTTTGAACTGAAACAATTTATCTATTTAACTAAATCAATTTAAAATAATATTTTATTTACTTTATGTGACTATGGTATCAAAATATATTGCGCATTGGTGGTAATTCTTGGTGGTTGGTTTGTGGGTACAGGTACGACAAATCTAATTATTTTGTAT
The DNA here is from genome assembly GCA_027564355.1 of Penthetria funebris. Taxonomy (NCBI): domain Eukaryota; kingdom Metazoa; phylum Arthropoda; class Insecta; order Diptera; family Pleciidae; genus Penthetria; species Penthetria funebris. The sequence goes on from JANSTX010057943.1 coordinate 1,070, forward strand.
ATTTTGTAATTTACCCTCTTGTCTATTGTACTAACTTTTACTTTAATAATTGTTTAATATAAATTAAACAAAACATAACTTGGTAATTCTTTCTGTATGTTAATAAATTGAAATAGTTTTCATTTTGAAAATAGTTTTGTTGCAAATGATTCCTATAAAGATTGAAAGATAATTTTATAGCGAAGTTTTCAATTGTATACAATATGTAATAAGATATTCTATACACTGATTTGATTATGAGGTATAACAACGAAGTGGAATACTAAGTTTTTATCAACACTTTGTAACACTTCATTGATTATTATTTACATTTGTGAACTTAAAAGTATAATTTGTTTATAGATCAAAATTTATAAAAGCTATATAATTCTTATTTAATTTCTATACTTTATTAAATCCTATTTATTAACACACATTTATATTTATATTATATTAATATGATTACGGAACTTTATTATGATTCATCATATGCTGTAATAATCCACCTGATGTACAATGACCCTTAGAACAAATACCTAAACAAAAATATTAACAAATAAATAATATAAATAAGAGAACAAAACATTTTCTAATTAACATTCTTTACCGCATATATAAGGTCGTTCTCCCGTATGGGTTCTTAAATGTGCAGTTAAGGAACTTGATTGATTAAAACTTTTTGTACATACATCACATTTATATGGTCGCTCTCCATTATGTCTAAAAATAGTTTAATTGAATGGAGATTATGGGTTATTAGAAAATATGGTGATGAGAGTAGGTACGATCACAAAATATGTCATCGTGATCAACAAAATAGGTCTAGTATCGTAATTTGGATTTACACACTGCGTTTAGGAAACGGATAACATCATGAAGCCGCCATATGAAGTATTGTATTGTTTGGATTATTGAAACAATTAGAAAATATGAGTAAAATCTGCTAGAAATTAGAAATTATATAAAAAAATGTAATATACTTGTAGTGTCAGTATATGGGCATGAATAGAATGACCGATGGTTACTCAACCCATCGTTGATGGGTTGATTGGTGTTATGGTTATATCTTTTATTACAGACTTATGATTGAATTGATATATATTTATTTAAAATAAATTTGATAAAAATTCAATTAATAAAATAAAAAATAAAGAAAATAAATAAAACATTATCATACCGTCTCATATGCATATTTAAATCACCAGATTGAACAAATGCTCTTGCACAAATATCACACTTAAATGGTTTAATATCAGAATGAACTCTCAAAATGTGGTTTTTTAAGTGTGCCGCACGATTAAAGGCACGTTCACATGTTCGGCAAACATGCGAACGATCACCTGCCAAATGAGTTTTCATATGTGCTTCTAATGCACTAATTATTGAAAATGATTTTGAACATGTTTCACATGTATACTGACATGTATGCACCTAAAATACAAGATTTTTAATTAATTTTAAATACTTTTAAATACAAAATGGTAAATATACATACTAATTTTATATGTTCCATTAATTTTATGTTACTGGTGAAAGATGTTTCACAAATTCGGCAAGTGCCATCATCTGAATTTGTATCGATTGAATGATGTGCACCAACATGTTTATTTAAATTGTATTTTGTAGAAAATTTTACACCACAATAATTACACATAAATAGTTTTTCACCTGAATGTGTTTTAAAATGAAGTTTTAATGTTGAATTTGAAATATAAGATTTATCACACATTGAACATTTATATGCTTTAGTTCCTGAATGTAATTTTAAGTGATATAATATACGTTCTTTTGTAGGAAATCCTTTTCCACATTCAGCGCATAAAAATTGTAAAACTTTTGTGTGAACGACACGTTCGTGATTCATAAGATGATGTCTAAAATTAAAGCCCTTAGAACAATATTGACAGGTAAAACGTTTTTGGAATTTATGTGTGATTAAATGTTGTCTGTAAATTTAAAATTAAGTAATTTATATAAACTCGTTTTACATATAGACTAAATGTTTTACCGTAATAATTTTGGACTATCAAATTTTTTCTGACAATATATACATTCATTGTTAGTATTAGAATGATTTACATAACAGTGTCTTTGTAGATCTTGTTCATCAGAAAAAGACCTAAATAAAAATGTATAATATTTATAAAAAAAAAATACATAACGCATAAAGTTAAATAGCAACGATTTTAGTAAATACTATAAAAATCATCACATTTAGATAAAAGTCCAATTTAATAATGTATTAAAATAATACCGATCAGCATTATTGTATGTTAGGATACAATATTACAGTTGATTTACATTTAAAGTTAAATAATATACGATATACGATATGGTTTGTAAAATTAATCGAACTATTGAACAATTTCATCATTATACGGTAAATCATATCAATACTCAAATTCAATGTTCAACATTGCTTGTCAATCCTATACAATACACGTACTGTACAAAATATGTGACCAATCCGTTATCTGAGGTTAAATTCCTAATATTTTGAGCAGTATTAATTTAGTCTAAGTTGTGGTCTACTAAATTAACCGACTTTACGATATTTGAAGCCATTTAATTGCTACTTCTAGCTGACATGAACTAATGTGACCTATTTGTTTTGCCGCTCATGTTCGGCAATCTGCTTTTTTGATTATTTAATAGCGCCACATACATGTCAACATGTTATCATATATATCTGAGATGATATTGAGAGATGATTGTTATTGAAAAATCAAGATACATTTCCAATTCACCGTATTTAACAAAGATTAAAATTTTATGAGAATAAAGTTGTTATATGTTTAAGATGTACAATATTTTAGCACATAAAATATCACCGATTTGAACATACGATAGTGCTGTTGGTATACATTGTTTCTGTGATAAATACAATTCATGATAAATGTGAAATCAATCATAACTACTATTCTCGTAACGTAATCATACATTCCAAACTGAAAGTAGTAATAAATAGATTCTAATAATGATACAGTAAATATTTTAAGTTACCATTTACAATTTTGAACAGAACATTGAAAAGGTTTTCTTGTAGTATATTGGGTACTAATGTGTTCGTTACATATGTTTGTGTTATTTCTTGATCCTGAAATTCTTACTAATATATTAATTGAATTAGTGATATATTGTAAAATAAACTAACCAGCATTTTCATTTTCTTCATTCAATTCTTTAGCGTTAATAAGAACATTTAGACATTTCTTCTCTGATTCAATACATTTCAGCCTAAATTCATAGGATTTAATTAAATTTTCTAAACATTCATTACAAATATCTTTAGGTAACTCATCATTTAAATGCTAAAAGAAATAAAATTTAAATTGTATTTATTTTTCTTTATATTTTAAATATATATGTTAAGAAGTGATGCTCAATAGATTAACAATTAATCTAATAATTAATAATCTAATAATTTGCATAAAGACAAATTTGGAACAGATTGAATCTGTCGATAGAAAAGTGATATTTAATTTCAATGAACAACTACTTCTTCTTCTTCTTAACTACTAAATACAGCGGTCAGTTGTCAACTTGATAACGCGTTAACTTGTTACATCTGAATCAAAGAGATGGAAATTCCTCGCTATATTTATTCCAAAATTTGACGCTAAACTACAATGAGTAATTTGTAAAGTTCTACATCTAAGTCTCTAACCTCTAAATTTCTCTAAATTTGTAATCGATTTGTAAATGAGATGTAGCAGTTCCTTTACCTACAGTGGAATAAAAAAGATTGATTGAAATGAATAAATTCATTGCTTCAAATGTTAATTGAAAATTGATTAAGCCACACTTCGATCACAATTATAATATGTAAGCGATAAGACTATTAGTATATATTTCAGGGAGGTTTTATTATGTAAATGATTCGTTAATTCAATATTAATGTAAAGGCTCAAGTCTCAAGTTACTTATTTTCACATTTTCATTGAAAAAAGTATACTTTTTCATTTTTAATTACCAAAAAAAATGAATTATAATACCTCTAAATCAGTAAATTTTTGAAGCATATCTTTATATGACAACGTTTCATTATATTTTAATTGAATATTATTAAAATCCTTTAATTCATTAGATGAAAGACAAATTCGACAAATATTTTCATAGCCTTTGTTTGTCAACATTTTTTTAATTCAAATGAGAAACGACTAGAATTTGACAGTTACTACTTATATTATACGATCTTAACCTCTGTTTAATTTTTAACATTGTTTGTAGATGTAGTACTAGAATTAACATACTTAACGATACATCGATTAAAGCAATGTTGAGTGCTGTCAGATTTTTTTCAATAAATCAAAATCGCTTAATGTGTGCTGTAAATAAAAACAATAATAAAAAATGAATCTTGAAATAACTATACAAAAAAATGGTATAGAAATTAAAGAATTTACAAAATGTATTGCAAATTCAGATATGCAAACATTAATTAATTCGATTAAAATTTTAAAAGAAGAATCAAATAATTATTTAACTGAACTTGTAAACGAAGAGAAAAATAATCCACAGAATGTTCAACCTTTAAAATCAAATTTTAAAAGAAAAGATAAAAGTTCTGATGGTAATAATTAATTTGTTTTATAATTTTTATAATTTGCTAAACTATAGTTTTTATAACATTTAACAAATGTTAATTTCAGAAGATTCAGATGAAAATGATTCAATGCCGGAAATTGATACGAATAAAAAAATCAAGACAAATCAAGAACTAGTAGAATAGATAGATTTTAAATCAGTATATAATTATATATCATATCATATCTTTTATAAATTGTATTTAAAATATAATTAATTTTGTTATAAAAATATGAAACTTAGCATAAATTTACTATACTATAAATAAATCTTTGGCAAAAATCCTAAACCAAATGTAATTTATTACAGTGAAATAAATGTACAGTACAGTCATTAATTTATGTACCTAAGTATCTGTTATTGCGTGGCTGATATGGTCTAATTTTAATCAATTCTTTGAAGCCTAAGCAGCAATGTTTTAATATAGTTAAAAAAAAAACCTAGACACCATACATTTTCTATAATTAAACGTGCCGAAAAAATTATATCAACTTATAAAATTTATAATCAATTTATTTTTAACTTTAACTCATTTTATTTTTAAACAATCTATTGGAAAATGTCTAATGAGTCTATGACAAATTTACTGTTAGAATCTGAAGATGGTGATGGAATATATAGTGTTTTTAATAGATTACAAATTGCATTATTGGATACAATAATTCAAGAGACAGTAAATAAATTAATAATTGTAAATGATGGTGAAAATGTGGAAAAAAAACTTATGCAACCGATAAAATTAGAAGAAAAATTTTGCAATGGAAAACATAAGCAATTATTTGATGAACAAACACTTGAACCAATTTCACAGGCTTTACATCGTATGGTATCAGTTAAACTAACAAATGATATGTAAGATATGATGATATTTTAAGGGTTATCCAACTGGTAGTACTTGATGAAATGGACAGTGAAAATGTTAGCTTCTTTACTCCTGTTAACCACCCCATCTCTCTGGAATTTGATTTTATTATTATAAAAACATCAAATTACTATATATATTGGGGACATTGGGCACCATTCTACTACCCAATTCTACAGATTTTAATTCAAATATTTATAATTTACTCTAAATATTTCGGTTGAAAAATCTTGAGTATTGCCATTTGCAGTCTTAAATATTACATGTATATAGGAGACTAAAAATTATCATCTAATCCAACAATTAAAAAATACATTAAAAAAATTAAACTTTTACAGAAATTCAACACAAACATTATGTGAGATCGACAGATATCGCGTGTAATTTTTAATTTATTAATTTTGTTAAATTTAATTGTAACGTAATAAGATTATGAGTTTAAAATCATTCTGTTGTAAATATTTAAAATATAACCCATGTACGTATATATATACTTAACAATAATTTCAGTGACAAAATTAAAATTTCTTTAAATATTCTTCTTGATGAATTAAAAAACTATGGAACTTTTACAAATTTATCAAAAATTATTCAACTAACAAATCAATCTGCTGAAGAAGATAAAATTTTAGAGGATTACATTATTAGTAAAGAGACAGTAGAATATCTAAAAATTAAATTACATAATATGCATGAATTTAATTTTAAATATTTTAAAGAAAGTAAATTAAAGAATATAACTGAGGAGAATAATTTAATTGTATGTTATTTAAATTGAAAATATATGTAACCTCTAAAGTTAATAATTTTAATTATAAAAATTTTGCCAGGATCAAATAATGTTAACAAATATAGAATCACGTTTAATTAAAAACTATGAAGAAACTCGTTACGAACAACTTATCCAAAAACTAAGTTATAAAAATAATCAAATAGAAAATTTGTATAAGAATTATGCAGAGAAAAGAAAAATGGAAAATGAAGTTACAAATAATATTAATGGTAAAGTTTTTCGCTAATTACAAATGCATTTATTTACTCGTTTATTTTACACATAATTGAAATATTATTGCCATTATATTAATTTCAATAGTAATTAATAAATATAATACAGTCGAATAGATATGCGAGAAACTTTCACCACTATTATATTTCGGCCATAGCTGTCGTATCTTATCATCACATTTGGTGATCAATTTTCTTATATTAAATCTTATTTAAACATTTGTTATTTAAAATTTTAAAAATAACAGTTTCATTTATTAAATATGAGTCCTTAAAACAATTCAAATTTATATGTTATACAATTTACGAGTACACTACAAAGAATTTTGTTTGTTTCAAAGCTAATATTTTTTAGAAAGTTTTAAAAAAAAAAAACAAAATGTATATTAATTCAAATAATTGCAAAAATACCAAAATAAAATTGCAATTATGCAATCATAACAGAATTTATGCATTCCTCTTTGTTGATAAGATGACAAGTTTTATTAACTAAATTCATCAATTCATTGATACCGCATGCCCAATCATTTAAAATATCGGATGAGGCTTTTTTCTTCTCAAAATGAATAATGCCAGCAGGACGGTCAATTTTTACAGTTATTGTATTTGTATTTGCCAAACGTGATAAATATTCTTCAGTATCAGATTCTGGTAAATTTAATAATTCACTCATTCGATTCAAATTGATTCTTGTATAATAATTAGATATGATGCGAATGTTCTGTGAAAGAAAACAGAAATAAAAATAAATTATTTAAAGTTTCAATCAATTTTGACAATATGTATACTTACATGTTCGATTATTCTATTTTTTAATTCAGTCCAACATTTTCGTCCATGTGCCGATTCCTGATTTAATATATCAAAATTCAATAATTCTTTACCATACAGTAAATTTAATGCATCAAAATTAATTAATTCTTTGCACATAAATAAACGAAGAAGTTCCCTAAAATTATTTTTTTGTTTTTTAAAGTTATTTGTAATACTTAAATCTACATATTAACAATACACATTACTTATACATTGGTGTTTCATCAAGTAATTTATTTTTAAACAATTTATGCATCATATCTTGTTGTTCATTATCGTATGGTGATAAAATACAATATAAACATGCACATGTTATCATACGTTGACGTCTTTCAGCTTTTTCGGAAATAACTTCTGAATCAACAACAGCTTGATAGTGACGAGATGTTTTCAAAAATGATGAATCTTGATCCAAGCGAATCTGTGTACAATAACAAAATATATATATAAAAATTTATTATTTTTATGTATACAAATTTTATTGAAATTGTTATGCAACATTAATTACCATTAAACCATAATATTTAAATTTTAAATCTTGTTGTTCGGCGTCATCAAAAAATTTCGTACTAATTTTTTTCGCAATAATTTGTGTACGCACCAAATCTTGTTTGGCCAAACATAAACGCATTTGTTCAAGAATTAATTCTACTTTCTCACGTTTTTCCATTGTACCATAAGTTTCCACTTGTAATTCTTCCATAACAGTCGCTGCACCAGTTATATCACCATCATCCTCTTTTATACCGGCTAATATTTTTGTTAAACGTGCACGTTCTACTTCAACATATATTTTACCTTCGGTTACCGTACGTAATGTATCAATTAATTTTAATTTTGTTTCTTTATCTGGTGTCTGATCAACATATGTAACACATTCTTGAATCATCTTAACAACCGATTGTTTTAATTGTGAACGACGTTTTACTAATATTGCAATGTATTCATTGAGAGCGTCCCAATTCTTTGCCTCAAAACATATTTGAACAATTGCCGTTAAGATACGTGAACATGACATCATATCGGCACCCAAACGTGTTTGTTTCTCTAATACCAATAAACTTTCGATTGCCTGACGAAATTGATTTGGTTTTTTTGCTTGTTCCTTATAAATTGGAATCTTTTCGTCACATGCTCCACTATAATCAACTTCCATTTTAATAATACGACCTCCATCTAAATTGGTTAAATTATCAAAACGATTGTCTACCATTTTTTATGCAAATGTTTTTTTTTCTTTCTGAATTACTGAAATAAATTGAAATAGTCACATTAATTCGAATCGAACGAGTAAGCTAATATAATTTAAAGTAAGGCTTTATTGGTAGCATAATCACATTATATAATTTCTTTATTATTTTAATGATATTGTATTGTACATATATTCGTTTAGAACTAGCACATAATAATTTATAGATATTTGTAAATGTAAAGCAAATAACTATGAACTGCAGTTATACTTTGGTATTGATTGAAATAATTACGAAAAGATCATAATATGTATTCAGTTAATATTTATTTGGTAAATAAATTATTGAAGAGGTCAATGCCGCAATAGTCTACGTCTGGTACTAGTTCTTCGCCTCCTAACCCTATTTATTAAGAAGTTATTGGACGATGGACGATTTGTCAGCATTACCTTATTATACATGAATAAGAGACAAAAACTCTAAAAAAAAATAAGACGTTTTTTGAAACATTACAACAACAGAAGAATCATTTGTCTCCAGATTGCAGTTTCCTGCTGACATGTTACAGAATACAGACAAATGAATTCGATGATTTAATGAAATAGGAACTCACGTAAAATAATTAAATGAGAAACAACATTTAAATTTATAATATATAACTTACATTTATGAATTATAACTTTAAAAAGTTTATCAAATTAACAACAATAAGAAAAATATTCTCAAATTACTTATAAATCCACAATTTATTACAACAAAAAGTGCTGACAAACGAAATGAAGTTATTCACTTAATATTTAACGAAATACCTAACATTGCAAGTACATGATAGTCCATCTACAAATGCATTTATAAATTGTTATTACTTTTCCATCTACTATTTATTTCAAAGTCAAATATTACTAAATATGTATCTGTATATATTTTTAAATATAGAAATTATTGCTGTTAATGTAAATGATATTCAACAGCAAACTGTTGAATGGATGAATAAATATGAAAATGACACAGAACAAATAGAAGAAGATATTCAAATAGTTAAGGATAAAATAGTAAATGCTAAGAAAAGAAATGAAGAAACTAAATTACTTTTTGAATATCGATGCAAAATAATAAGCGATTATAAACAAAGCGAAATAGATAAAGAAAGAAATGTTAAATTGTTAAAAGAAATGGTGAGATGTGCTATTATGATACAAGTACGTAATATACATCATCAAAAAAAAAAGATATATTATTATGCAATTTTTTTTAGGCATGGTGGAGAGGCACATTACTTCGAATACGTCTCAAAAAGAAAAGAAAAATTAAACCTAGAAGGCAAAAAAGACGTTCATAAATTGTATCAATGTTTTTTTAAAACAATAAATATATTTAAATAATAAAAAGACGTAACAGATGCGACTATATTCATTGAACCTATTGTTTCGTTAATTATTCCCTTTTCAAATGTCAAAAACACTAATCTGAAAAAAAAAATTGGTTGTTTATTTATTATTGTAAAATTAAATGAAATAATAAAAATATTTTTACAATAATATAAGACAAAAATAAATAATGGCAATAACCGACTTAGTTTCTGGCTTAGCTGATAATACTTTTTTTACGGCCGGCTTTGGACTATTCACAGTTGGTGCTAGTGCGGCAATATTACGTAAAGGTTTACAAGGAGCACTAATTTTTTTCCGAAGAAATTATATGATAACGTTAGAAGTACCTTGCCGAGATAAATCCTATCAATGGTTATTACATTGGATAACAAAGAAAGGTGCACGTAAAACACAACATTTAAGTGTTGAAACATCATTTGTACAAAGGGATACTGGACATATAACTACAAATTATGAATTTATTCCAAGTATTGGAACACATATAATGCGTTTTAGAAATACATGGATTCGTGTGGAAAGAACGCGAGAACAACATACATTGGATTTACATATGGGTATCCCATTTGAAACTGTACAATTAACAGCATTCGGCAAAGATAAACAAATTTATTTTAATATATTAGAAGAAGGTTATATTTTATTATTAGTTATTAATTTAAAATTATATATAAGCATATTATTTTTAATTTATAGCCAGAGAACTTGCTTTACAATACACTGATGGAAAAACTTTAATGTATACAGCAATGGGTTCAGAATGGAGACAATTTGGTCAGGCAAGAAAACGTAGACCCATAACATCAGTTGTTTTAGATAAAGGAATGTCGACAAAAATTCTAAATGATTGTATAGAATTTATAAAAACACCTCAATGGTATTCGGACAGAGGTAATTTTATTATATTGATAAACAATAAATTATAAATTACATTAATATTATATTAGGAATTCCTTACAGACGTGGTTACTTACTATACGGTCCACCAGGATGTGGTAAATCAAGTTTTATTACAGCATTAGCTGGTGAAATTGAATTTAGTATTTGTTTATTGAATTTAAGTGAAAGAGGCTTAACTGATGATAGATTGAATCATTTATTAAAGTATTTATTATTTTCTCGCATATTTTTAGTGTAAAATTAAATATTATTTTAAATAATATTTTAGTGTTGCACCAGAACAATCTATAATTCTATTAGAGGATATCGATGCTGCATTTGCTTCTCGTGAAGATTCATCGTCAATGCAAAAAGCGGCATACGAAGGACTTAATCGAGTTACATTTAGTGGTTTATTAAATTGTTTAGATGGTGTTGCATCTACAGAAGCAAGAATAGTATTTATGACAACAAATTATTTAGATCGGTGAATTTATATTTATTATTATTATTTGTAATTAATTTCTATCACATATTATAATCAAATAAATTTTATAGTCTTGATCCGGCACTTATACGTCCAGGACGTGTGGATGTTAAAGAATATGTTGGATATTGTTCACAATATCAAATTGAACAAATGTATAAACGGTTTTATAGTGATGAAAATTCAATTGTTAATTCAGTAATTTTTGCTGAAAAAGTTTTATCATTTAAACGAAATGTTAGTCCAGCACAAATACAAGGTTATTTTATGATACACAAAACATCAAATCAACAAACTATTATAGATAATGTTTACCAGATATGGAGTGATAATTCTGTAATACAAAATAGAAACAATGATGTCATAGAAAGTGTAGAATAATAAATTAAAAAAACTACAATAATCGACATTTTTAAAGAATCAATATATATTGTGGTTGACAAGTAATATAGGATATAGGATCAATGTATTTATTACGAATTTAATATATATGAATAAATACAATACATAAATAAGTAAGTTATGAATAAAGGAAGCCTTATTTTTTTTTTGCTTTATCTTTTCCAATTCCCTTGCCTTTTTTACTTTTTTTCTTCGGTTTATATGGTCCCAATTGTTTACGAACCATAACACCTCGCCACCAAGACTAAAAAATTGATACATTTTTTTTTATTAAGTTAACATAAAAGAATAATTTAAATCGAATACATACTTGAATTTTTACAGCAGATTCCCATTGATTTCGTTCTAATTGCCTTTTTTCAGATTCAATACGTTGTAACTCTCTATAATCATCAATATAATTTTGTTGAATTTTGTATTTTTCTTGAATTTTTTCACATTTTAAATTTATTTCTTTGATAGCATCGTTGGTAAATTTAATTTCTGAATTTAATTCCGATATCTCTACTTTATGTCTATTCATCCAATACTCTGACAAATTATCAATTTCTTTAATTTTTAAATTAATAAAATCTAAATATTATAATAAAATTAAATATTTATTTTTATTATTATAATTATGATTTTAAGTAGTACTTTCAGTTTCATAAATAGTTATTTGCTCTCGTTCAATTTTTAATTTATAGTTAATTATTTGTTTTTGTAATTGCCTTTCCTTATTATTTGCAATAATGTTAGCTTGCTCGTGTCTGGTACTTTCCCATTTAGTCACTAAACGGTATTTTATATTGTTTTCAATTTTACAATCCTAAAGTGTGAAATAAATACTATATTTATGAATAACTTATTTGATTTACAAAATACAGAACAAAAGTTTATTACATAGAATTCATTCTCTATTTGCTTTAATTTACTACTGAATTCTATTGTAATTTGTTGACGATAATCTTTTTTCCGTTTTAATTCGGTTTCAAGCTTTTCAAGATAATTTTTATTATTGGTAAAATTATTTATTAAATGATATTCATTATTGGCCTCAAGTTTGGCATCGTTAATAAAATGTTCCAAGATTTTAAATGATTTATTTAAACATATTTCATTGTATGTATTTTGTAGGATATTTTGAAGCATCTCACTGAAATAAGTTTTTAATTATATATTTATTTTTGAATGTTATATTTATATTTTTGAAAATTATAAGGATTTTGAAATCGATTATTTTTAGATTTCTTTTTTAAACTATTAATTTTTTACACTGGGTTTATTAACTACTCAATTTTTAATATTTTTTTTTAAATTCATCGTCTAGTACAATAAGTCACTATTTTATAATAATGGCTGCATACAATAAAATTTGATTGTCATGTTCGTCGTTTGTAACGATATTTGATGCAGCTGTGTTTTTGAATTGTGACAATTATTTATTAAATTTTATATAATGAATTATTATAATTAGTTTGATGAATCATGTATATAAAAAATTAAAACAGCACTCTTAATTATTATTGTAGTTTCGTTTTCTTGGCAAATATCAATGGAAGTGTATTTTTATTTTAACTTTTCATCTACTGCTATTACCGTAAGTAAACTTATTCATATATTTACTAATATCACTTGAATATTTTTTAAGAGAATTTTTAAGTTATATCGACTGAATTAAAGTTTTTGATATGATTATGAATATGTATAAAAAAAACATTTATAGTTTAATCTTTGATTAACGAAATCCACTAATTAACTAGTAACAAAAAAAAAGCTTTCGCAGTTTCAACTTACATATCATGTTTGAGTTTTATTGAAATTATCCTTTGCATTGCAATTTGTATTGGTTCTAAGGTATTTTCATCATATAATTTATTCAGTACATTTTCTTGAAATCTTTTCTTCATTGGAACAAATTCATAAATACTTGAATAGCTTATATTTTTACCTCCATTAATTATCATAAATTCATTTAATATATCATGTAAAATACATTTTATAAAATTATATTCAAGTGATGTTAATGAATCCGTGGAACTTTTTCTAGGTTCCACCTTAATCTCATCAATTTTAAAGGTACTTGCATTTTCTAAATAATTAAGATAGTATTTATAAATTTCTTTTATGTTTACTGATGATGAATTCAATTCAGTTTCTTTAATTTTGTTGTTGGACATTTTTGTTGAAATTACTAAATTAAACAATGTTTATAGATTGTTACATATAAAACAAGATGGTAACTAAGCAATACTCAATAATAAATAAGTATATTAATTATGAATATTATTATCTATCATCATAAAGAACATTATTCAGAAGGAACTATAAATAAAATATATGAACACCATATTATTTGTTAGACCTATACATATTTTTTATGTTAAGCTTAACTTTTCTGGAGTTAATACCCATTAATGTCCATTCAAAGGAAATGTAACAACTGAGTATGTCGCGTACGCATTGGGAATATCAGAATATTGGGTATATTTTATAAAATCATGCAGTCCTTTGACCATAATGCTAATTTTAGAATTGTGTAAGCATACCCACATTATGTCGTTTGTTGAGGAGAATATATGTGAATAATAGTTACTCTTTATTGTCACCTATATAAACTCTAAAAGCTATATTTGTGTGAATCAGGATTTCTCGTGACACCTATACGAAGTTTGTCTAATGAATGCCCTACATATATCGAGTTCAAGAATATCTCTAAACATAGCTTCTACTTTCAATCTTCATCTTTAGTTGATCTTATAAATCGAAAGCCATTATGACGATAATGTAAGTTGTTTTTGTAATATACAGATATGGCAAGAGGAAAGCAAATAATTTTTGATAATTAAAATACTAAATTTAGTAATTTAATTTATTAACAGATTTAATACATATATATAATATAACATTTCACATAAACAAAATAGGTTTCTATAATAATTTATCAATAGCTTTTGATATATCTAATGGATCAGTTGTTGGTGAAAATCGATCAACAGGTTGACCATTTTTATCTACCAGAAATTTAGTAAAATTCCATTTCAGACTGCTTCCAAGTGTTCCCGTTTGTTTATATTTTAAATATTTATACAACGGTGTTGCATTATCTCCATTAACATCGACCTTTTGAAATAGATCACCATATTCAGCACCAGCCGATTTTAAATGGCAAACCATTTCTTCACCATCTGCTTCAGGCATCTGAGAATTGAATTGATTATTGGGAAATGATAAGATACGTAATCCTTAAAAGAAATATATGTTAAGTTATTGTATATTCTAATCAAAAATAAGTTCTTACCAGCTTCGTGATATTTATTTTTCAATTCATTTAATTTTGCATAATTATTCTTTGCTAGACCACATTTCGATGCAATATTTACTATAAGGACTACATTTCCCTTATATTTATCAAGACAAATATCATTTCCATATGTATCCTTAACTGTAAAGTCATAAATTGACGAGGCATTTTTGTAATCTTCGGGATTAGTCATTTTTGACTGTAAAATTTTAATTATTATAATGCTCATATATCATTTTATTACATTTTTTTTATATTAAATATTTTATTAGTATCGTTATCATAGTATAATATTAAGATCTCTATTCGAAATAGTAAATGTGTTTAAGTGATGTACACATTCTAAATAACAATTGTATTATTGCATAAGTTAATTAATTTAAATCTAAATGGTGGTAGTTGTTGTGCTATGTACACCGTGTCAATGTTAATCAGAACACGAATCATTTGTACACAGTTGTCTCCCGGACAATTTATTTATCGTTTTAATGATTATATCATTAAATTTTTAAAAGTGCTTATCAAGCAATAAATTGCAAGGAGGTGAAAAATATACAAAATAATGAATAATTTGCAAAGAGATTGTAAATTCTACATACCAAACAAATTAAATATGTGCTGATTAAATAGTAAATACAATTGATTAAAAATTGGAAGTTGTATCAGTAATGAATAATACTTTAAAGTTCTAAATTCGACAATTAGAACTTACTGCAGTATTTGTAAATTGATTTTTCACAATATATAAATGTAATCTAGGTAAAATTAATAATTTACGAAATGATATAATATTTTTAATTATCATACTTCAAATGTAAATAATATTTTGAACTCACTAAATTAAAATTTTTACTTATACTGGAAGTCAGCAACAGCAATTCGCACTGAAATGAAAATATAGATTTTTTCTCTGTTTTTATGTACTCATATCATACCAAGGTCGTACTCGTGCATATACACTATTTCATATATTTACTGTCTGTGACAGTGACATACTCACGATATGGCGTGAATACTATCTTCTTTATACATTTGTACATTTATATTCATCGAACATATGATTCCAATGTTCAATTCTGCCTATTAGTAAAAGCGAAATCAAAATTGTATACATTTTTTTTTTGTCTAGATATAAAATTTACTCAACAATGAAAGAATTTGCACTAAAATTGTGCTAAATTTGAACGTTTCATAGCTAAGAAATATTCACAATTATCAGTGATTTTAGTCAGAATTCAATTCAAATAGTTTTTCAATTATCTAACTCCATTAGTTTAGAGAATTTGTAACAAATGGAATGACCTAAATGTATTTTATCACGGTTACTCAATCAATTTTTATTCAATCAGACATTTCATGGATTCTAAATGATCACGTTTTATATCAATAATAATATATGATTGCAGGTTTCAAAAATGGTGTCAAAATCGACTGGGTGAAAAAAACTATTATACATAAGATTTATCTACAGTAAATCATTTACTTAAGGAGTTACTTAAGTAAATGAGTTTACAATTCATTCACTAAACATTTATTTGTATTCCCTTTCAATTGTATGCCCAAATCATAGATATTTTTTTTGCTTTCAGATTGAGATATTTTGTGCAAATTCCACTAAGATGTGTATGTGTGCAGACGATTTCATCTAAATATGTTTGAAATGAATTAAGAATATAGAGTTTTCAGCACATTAAACCGCACGTCACTGCATATAAGGTAAGTACTGAATCTATAAATATAGCTGCATATATTATGTAAATTAGCTTCATTAGTAAATATAGCTACATATCTGAATCATGCCTTAATTAAGTATTTATTATCTATAAATGTATATGAATTGTAACTCTAAATGTTATATTATTGATAAAATTATATTGAACTTACAGAAGCACAATTTGATTGATTCGTTACAATACTTGCATATAAACCCGGCACTACTAATAATTTCCAATATGATGTAATCTTTTGTATAGTCATTCTGACAATAGAAAAAAAAAATAATATTATATAAATTTGATTCATTCATTATTTGTTGTTTTGAATATTTTCGTTTAAAAACAAAATCTACGAGTACCTATATCTTATTGACAAATTTTATAAATATTACGATTTTAAATTTTAATTAATAACAATACACAGAGCAAATAATTAATATATAATGCTCACGTATCTACTGCCTTTTGTTTCTGTCTTGTTTACGCCAAAAAAAATCAATATAATACTTTAGAAGTATAATATGCCTTTGATGTATGGAGTTTGTTTGTGAATAATAATGTATAAATCTATTTTAATACATATACTTTATTCGTTCTAAATACTCATGAATAACTTCTAGAATTATGAGGGCGGATTGATAATGACGGATAAAATAAAGCAATGAATTACTTTTTTGAACAGAAATCAATTTATTTTTTAATGATTTGCTTGCTCTTTTATTCCCTTCTGAAGAATAGGATTCGTTGAGATCGCCAAAATGTGCGTTTATTACGTCAACGATTTCCGAATTTAATCCAAATATTTCTTCATGTTCGGAAAGGAGAAATGTTGCTCGGCGACAAATCTGCAGAATACGGTGGATGAGAAGCAATTTCATAACGTAATTTAATTGCGTTTTTTTCTTAACTTTTTCAAACGGTCTAGTATAATAACGAATAATATAGTTATTTTTTAAAATTTTTTTAAAATAAACACACTATGTGTACCCGAAAAAACAAAGGCCGTTACATTTACCGTCAATGGAACCGTCTTTGCCTTCTTTGGTACACTTGTTACAGGTTCTATTCACTGCGTAGACTGAATCCGTCAGTATGTAAATATATAGTTATATCTCCACTGAAACCTCTTTTTTATTTAATATTTGAGTGATGTTATTTTCGAAAGTTTTCCAGACCGTAATTAAATATAGAAATCGCAATATCATCAAATTTTTATCGATGCAATTTCATTCATACGAACTTCTATTGCATAAAACTGCAAATATTTTAAATATAGAAATATTCGTCTTATTATGCGATTTGGCACTAGTGTCACATGCGCCAACTTAGTTGGTTCAAACATGTTTCTAATACTCGCAAGTTATAGAGGCCATTTCTTGACACGGATGCTATTAAAAAGTATCGGCAGTGCCCTGATAATTATGGTGTATTTGATGTTAGTATGACTAAATATGTGCCTAACCGCGCACTCTAGCACTTACTATTTTAGCTGAGTTTAAATTCATGGTTGTAAATTAAAACATTGTCAATAACTACCGACTAATAATTTGATTTATATTTTGTTGGGGTAATACCCGGTTACTCCAATCACCACTGTATATACTGTAACTTTAATCTCATCATTAATTACTTTATGCACTCTAAACTTGCTTACAAACTAATTATGTATTGCGTGTAAAATATGTTTAAAATATAAGTATATCATTTTCCTGTTAGCCAGTGAGTTCTGGTGTGCGAAGTTAATTATTTTAGCTATATATGCCAGTAAACTAATGTTGTTTTTCGGCGTTTTGATTCTTCTGAGATATTATAGATGAGGTAAAGATTTGGTAAATAATACAAACAATCTTATAACTATAGACTCGAGAATACAGGGAGTTATATATACATACTTTTCATTGGCATATGCTTTCTTCAAGTTTCGTTGTCTGAATTCTTATATACTTATATACTATAATTTGACTATAAAAGATTGATGCTAAATTAATATTATTGTACTTTATTATTAATTAAATTAATGTATTCTACATAAATGTATAATATTTCATGGTTGCAATTAAGTACATATAAGTTTGCAATTATCATTTGTAATGAATTTAGATGATGAGAACCATTTGTATTTAACATATTGTATATGTTTCCATATACATTTATTGTTAAAAATTAATGTTATGTAATTAATATAAATTAATACGACTATATTTTTGATGCCAATGAATTATAGATTATTTTTAATAGTTTATTTGTACATTAGCATTGCAAATTCAAAACTTTACATTTAAATATGCCTATATACTAACATACGTCTACAATAATTTTTCGATTTCTGTACTAATATCCATTGGATCGGTAGTGGGTGCAAACCGATCAACTGGTTCACCATTTTTATTAATCAGAAATTTTGTAAAATTCCACTTTATTCCACTGCCGAGTGTTCCTGTTTGTTTATATTTTAAATATTTATACAATGGAATTGCATTATCACCATTAACATCAATTTTCATAAAAACATCACCATAATCTGCATTTATTGATTTTAAATGATTCGTCATTTCTTCTCCATCTGATTCTGGCATTGAAGTACCAAATTGCGGACAAGGAAATGATAGTATACGAAGACCTAAAATTAAAATTAGTATATATAAAAATTATAGTACATATTATATGCAATAAGATTTACTCCATCAATTGTCTTTATACCTAAGTCATAATACTTATCCTTTAGATCATTAAGTTTTGCATAATTTTTCTTAGCCAATGCACATTTAGATGATATATTAACAATTAGCAGTACATGATCTTTATATTTTTCCAAGGATACATCTTCACCATATGTATCTTTTACGTTAAATTCGTAAATTGATGTAGCGTTTTTATAATTATCATCATCAGACATTATTTATACGATTAATTTTTAAAGAATACTTTTAAGATGTAACCTGTGTTTCAAGTAAATCCTTTTTCCAGAATAAAATTTATTACTTTATCGCCTACGACTTTTCTGTATACAACTAAAAAACTTTCTCACACGAATGCTAATATAATATTATAATAGTTTTTTAATAAAAATAAAATATGTATAGACCATTTAATTTCATTATCATAAATATTAGATTCTATATAAAGTATTCTCTTGACGTGTTCTTTATTGATATTTTATCGCACGCATTACCCAAATTTTTTATAAATTTAGTCAATTAGTTTTTTTTATTATTGGCCCTGGTGGATCCGATAGAATTTTGATTTATTAATTCCCAACTATTGAATTTTATATATGTGAATAGTGTAAGAGTTATGCTTTTCATATCCATGAAGTTGAAGGAAACGAATTCTAAAACATTATTGACTACGCATGCATTACATATTTGTGGTTACTGAAATTTGAATTTTATAACTGTATAATTTACGTCTGATTGATTTACAGAAAGTTTCTAGATTGGAAAAATCTTGTTCACTTATATTATGTTCTTAGATGATACAACTTTTGAATTGTTATAAATGAATACTTGGTTTATATAATCTGTATCAGGTTCTCTTTACTGCCACCCAGTGAAAAGTTAGAATCAGAATTTAATTCCTAGAGTTTAAAGTCTCAGCTTTCTGTTACTTCGACAATTTCGATTACTTATAGAATTTGTGAGTTATGCTTACTTATTCAATTCAAATAATATTGAATAATATATGGTTTTACTACACATTTGCAACAGAACTGATCTAAAAATGAAATTTTTTACACATGGGACACTACAATTTAAAATTATTCATTCCTTTCAAAGAATATATTAATAAATTATGAGTAAACATGTTTAAAATACGATGACGAGTGTATTAACCCATAATAACAACTAGGTAACTCAACTCATCTTTATTTCCACTTCACAGATAACAAATGTAAATGTCGAGATAATACATACATATGTAATTGTTATGCGTATATATAGGAAAGTGATCCTATATTGAAGACGTATAGATTCCTATTCTCATAACTCCTATTCTCATTACTCCTATAAATAGAACTTAAACTTTAAAAACTAATTAATTAT
Organism: Penthetria funebris; assembly: GCA_027564355.1. Lineage (NCBI taxonomy): Eukaryota > Metazoa > Arthropoda > Insecta > Diptera > Pleciidae > Penthetria > Penthetria funebris. The sequence goes on from JANSTX010057943.1 coordinate 21,703, forward strand.
TGAGTGGGTAATTTGAGTATTTCATTGTGTTCTTCTACGGCATTCGTTAGGTCATAGACCTGTGTTTTTCTAACAATTTAGTTTTTAGATGCGGATGTCCAACTTTCTCGCCATCTCTATGGAGGCCGTCGTATAGATCGGGTTCCATCTAGGTATTTCAGTGCAATATTTGTGATTCTATTATCTGGCATTCTTTCAACGTGGTCTCTCCAAAAACGCCTTCTGGTTCTTGTCCATCTTACTATGTCTTGAATTGGACTTTATTTCGTATATCATCACTTCTGATTCTATCTCTGAGTGAATGACCGGTGATTGTTCGTAAGATTTTAATTTCTGTTGTCCTCATGTGTTGTTTAGTTTTGAACGTATCACTGCGGGTTTCCACTGTATTTGTTAAAACAGATCTTACGCATGTTTTATAAATTCGTACTTTCTAGTAACATGAACTTGTTTCTACAAATGACGTCACGAAGGCATTCAGATATAGATGCAACCTTGTTAGTTTGATAGCGAACTTCTGCAGTAACATATCGATAGCTGCTTATTTCTGCAACCAAGTAATGCTCAATTGGTATGTTATTTACCACTAGTTTGCATCTTATTGGTTCATTGGCTATAACAATTGATTTCGTTTTCATGGTAGATATCAGCAGTTGCATTTTGTTTAAATGCAACTAATAGACGCTGCAAATCGCCCTCATTAACTGCAATGAGAATGCAGCATCGTCCGCATAACAAATATGATACTAATCAGTTGATTTCCCATTCTATAACCAATTCTATAACCAATATCAGCAGTTGCATTTTGTTTAAATGCAACTAATAGACGCTGCAAATCGCCCTCATTTACTGCAATGAGAATGCAGCATCGTCCGCATAACAAATATGATACTAATCAGTTGATTTCACATTCTATAACCAATTCCAATTTTCAGCATGATTTTTTCATAACCATATTGAACAATGATAGGCTCACACTATCGCCCTGACAGTTTCCAATCGTTATTGGTATTTCATTTATCTGCTGTATAAGACCAGTTAAGTTTTGCTGGATCCTGGTTGTTAGTTTCGTCTAAAATGACTTTATAATAAGTAGATTGATACAATGTCATTATGTTGGTTACAGGGCCTATATAACCATATGTGTGGAAATTGTCATATATATAAAATAGATTTTATACATATTTAACTATATACATATTTGCATATTTTATAATAGCAGCGATATAGAAATTTTATAGAACGTTGATTTATTCTATGTAAAAAAAAATATACGGGCAGAATTTTTGAATTCGATTATTTTAATATAATCTAAAATATATCATTTGTAAACGAAAAATATTTATGTAAAATATATGCCTTCCTATGAATATTATTGTTTAAACATTTTAAAAACTCTGAAGTAAACCGATGTTCTAGCGAAGCGTGATGTATGTTTGGATTAGTTAATTACCTTTATCAATCAATATAATGAAGGAGACTTATAAACTATATCCTTGTTTAAATCGATATAATACACGAGAGAATAATTTAATAATTATTATTTCAATAAATATTCATGAGGTTACAAATTTTAAATAACATACTTTTTGTGTATCGTAGATCGTTTCATTGGCTCCTGAAAGTTTTTTTATGTTTGTACTGCACTCACGTGGTAACAAATGGAGTGATCACTATCACTCTGGTTGTATGATCGGGGCTAAAAAAACTTTATGCTTATGGAAAAGTGAAGTGAATGTTGTGAAAATGCAAATTAAGTGATTTATAACAATGGATATAGCATTAAATTTATAATTTTAGAAATTGCGATTAATAAAATGCGGTGATTAAGCTCATTTGGGTCTGGTATATATGAACCTTTTATATTTACCATTTTACAGTGGCAACTATAGACTCACATATTTCTCATCAGACATAATGTTGACGAAATATAGATTGAAAACCATACTTATTCTATAGCTATCCAGACTCATTCAGATGAAATATGTTCATTCAATCTTTAATGCATCGTCTAAAGTTGTGCAATATTCGTCCAATTCTTCCAACGTCAGTACATCTCTTGGTCTTCTTGCATTACTTATTAATAAAAGAACTTTATGCTAAAAAATTCTGTTTTTTTTTTTCACCATTTGATGTGATTAAATTGGAGACCGGAAGACCGGAAGACCGGACAAGAATGCTAGTGTTTTTTTTGTGGATCTATGGCATCACTTCTTCGTCTGAGGACCAATCCATTATATTGACTTAAATTATTTTAATTCAAATATAGTAATTAGTAGGGCAACCAAAAGTATGCATGTGCATGTTTTTTTCCTGCTGTTTATTGTAAATTTGATCAAGGTAGAAACTATTAACATGAAAAATTTTCCATTTTAAGCTATATTTGTTAGGGCATATTTTAGCATATTTCACCTAAATAGCATATTTTAGCATGTTTCACCTAAATCGCATATTTTGTCATATATTCACATTTATTGGCATAAATTAGTATAATTTGACATATTTTGGCAT
>JANSTX010057954.1:5406-24211 GCA_027564355.1 Penthetria funebris
TATGTTATTCCACTTATATCCAAATCTATAATGAATTATATAGTAACGACAAAACAGAAACAAAACTAAAAAATACCCATCCTAAAAGCGGCCTTGAATGTAGTTTCACCGTATATGGCCGAGTGTCATTTTAAGTTTAGGAATCAACCAAACTATTTGAAGAACTATAGTAGAATATGCTTATAATAGAACATTATAATAAAATCCTTATATTATTATGTCATTTCCGATATACTCTAATGGATTTAACCATAAACAATTGAATTATAAAATCAATTTACTTCCCGTCAACATTTATGAAATGAAATGTCACCCATTAAAATGTTTACATTCTTGGTGCACTGATGTTTAATTAAAATTTTATCACATAAGAATAGTACGTAAGATCCTGGAAAATGACAACGTTTGTTCCATGTCAATTTTTCACTAGAATTAATTTTATTGAAATGAGTTTAATCTTTTGTTCGTGAGATTTGTTTGTACGTTAAGGCTATGTGTACAAACAAGACATTAAACCTATATTTTTGGACATGAGCCACACGCCATAAATGATATACTGATCGTATTTCCGGTGGTACCGTCAAGTCGAAACAATCTGTGGAGACGTATGTCGGTCATTCACTTTACTACCCAACTGCACCCACCACAAACTGGGTAGCTAGGATTTGTTTTTTTTTTTTTTTTAATGACCTAATTCATCATTGTTTTAATCCATCCTATATTCGATACCATCATTATGATTTCCAGCCTTTTCTGTAGTTTTTTGCAATATCAAATATATTATATATTCATGCTTAATACAGTCAATAATAGTGTATATAACGTTTTTGTGTCAAAATATCTATGCTATTTTATTTAATTGACCGATCTAAGGTCTAAATTTGGTGAGTACAAACACACGTTTAATCTGTTTTCATACACGATATTCATTTGATTTTAGATTTTTTTTTTTGATAAAAGTGTTTATACCAGTGTTTATAGTTTAATTATAGAAACACTTTTTTATAGACTTAATAGTCAATGATAAATGTATCTATAGAATATGCGGTCAAGGTTGGTCCAAGTATATTCAATAGAATATCTAAAAATATTATCTGCGTGTGCAATGAATGTCACGATAATATTCGATTTGAATATAGTTAATGTGTACGTTATATAGATGTGCATATACCTTAACGGTTATTTGAGACCTCAGTCAGTGGTTTAGACAGATATCATTAATATTGATTCATTGTAATTTATAGTATAGTAATCACTTCTTCTCATAATAATATAGTCTCGTAGTAACATAAAAAAACATTACACAATTATTATATGTTATGTTAACAAATAATAAAAAAAAAATACTTTTATTATACGTTATAGTACTTTACATAGCCCCAGTGATTCACTAAATTAAATTCATTTTGCATATTCTTCCGCATTTTCGTAATTGCAATTTAAGCATCTGTACGATAGTAATAAAACAAAACAGGTAAAACGGCGTAAACAAAAATTTTACAAAAAAAAAAAAAAAATGAAGCGAAAAAAAAACAAATCGTACAGAGTGAATAGCAAATTTTTAAAAAAACCTTTGGGTTTTCCCCATATTTAAATTTTCGGACAATCTGTTGAGGAGAGTCCGACCTGTTCGCCTTTTCCTCACACAATATTATAAACGTCTCAAATTAATCTTTTATTCATTTTGATCGTTTACAATTTTATATGTCTACGAGAATATTTAATAGTAAGAGAATTTAATTGGAAATTTTAAAATAAAATTAATATTAATTCAAAAATTTAACTTGGGACAGAAAGATCAATTTAAAATATACATACAACACATGTATAGTACACGCAATTCGCAAATTTTTATCAATTAAAGAACTATATATTTATATTTGCAATAAATTATGGTTCATAAATTGAAATTGAATAACTTCTGATTACTCCAATATATTCTACAATTAATGTATATATGCATATGAAATAAAATTAAACGAATATATTCAATGCGTTTCTATTATTGGAATGAATTATATTAGTACAATTGTCGAGTCATACTCATAATTAAATTGACAAACAGTTTATATTCAATTATATTTAAAACGTGGAAAAGAACAAGATAAATGAAGATGAAAGGTTTGAAAACATGGAAATTGGTTGCCATAATAAAAGCCAAAAGACATAAAACAACATTTTTTCACGTATGATCACGTATTGATGCGTTTGAGTGGAGCAATACGAGAAGAGATACGACAAAGTAATTTTGTAGACAGCATGAAAACGTTCGGCTAATTATATTGAAAAATCAGTCAAAACCTACATATGGAAACGCTTAAATGGATACTCATATCCCACCTGCGCCAACTATGATAAAGTTTGCATGGTGTATGCCGCAGACCCCGTACAGTACCATCGCACGTCCCTGTACAAGTGTATAGTTACTTGGTTAGTATAAAAATGTCTTATCACAAAATGCATTTATACAAAATTAATAAAAAAGCATTTTTAGCTTCATGATATTTTGACATTTTTTTACATCTTTTTATATAAAAATAATGTAATGTAAACACATATTTATCGGAATGACGACTAAAAAAAATAAACCATCCTCTCTTATCATTGAATGAATTTTTATTTAAATTGAAAATTATATAGAAATTATACTGACTTATCACAATTATTGTGATGCAGATGTCTGGTTCTTCGCATACAGCAAGCGCTCGATTGTTGCAAATTAAAATCGAGAATCTGTGACGACTGGCACTGACAGATCATCTGGACGCGATTAACAGGAATCCATTCTTTCATTTTTAGCAACCTGTCAATGTGGTTATGAATATGTGTTGTGTTTTTTTTTTTTTTGTAACAATGGCTAAAAGTATATACAACTCATAGTGGCAATTCATTACGTTCTTGATGAAGCTAATTCGATGAAAATCCGCATTATGTAACGATATTTTTGAGTTTATTTCTTGACGAAATTTTGGCAGTACTATCACAAATTTGAATATACAACTTGTTGTCACATAAACAATTGAACGTCTGTTGCAACTTGTACGTTCTATATTACAGTTGTTCTATATACGAGTGTAATATGGTAGTCATGAATAGTTTAGCGTTTCCATTGGAAAAATTGATATACTAAGATTCGTCAAATATATATATTACATTTATTATTATTTTTAACATTAGAATTAAAATAATTATAAATTGCATATATATTCTTTAAAATTAAGTTAATGTCTTGTAATCCATACTTCCGTAATGTATTTTTGATTTATGAATGGTAACAACTTTCTGAAATTATAAGTCACTTTACAAGCACATTTATATTCTTACGTTCCGAGAAAAAATATATAAATGACCACCAAGATGCATAGAATTTGTGTTTTAGATTCATTTATTATTATTATTATTATTATTATTATTACTATTTTATTTGTGAAGGTTACTACAGATATGTCTTTTATCTTTAATGTGAAATTATATAGGAAATTAAACGTATAATTTATATATGTAAATTTATAGGATTTAATTGTTATATGCAGGATGAATGTAATGATTAATCTTGGAAATTCCTGGTTTTAGCATATCAAAACGTAAAGTAGGAACTGAACGCTATAAATGTCGTTCATACGTCTCAATTGAAATACTTTATTAATTGCTATTCATTCAGATCTTATTTCATATTATACTTTATTTCCATATTATTACATTATGGAATTAACATAAACAGGAAGTACATATATGCATAATGCCAATTTATACTATTCCATTTCTATTATCAAATTAAAATGAAATACAATTTCAATATTGATTACATATGAGACTAAAGTATTCATATTGGTGTTGATTGGCTATCTTTAGCTTAAACGTGGTGTCACTTGTTAATACGATACAGTAATATTGACAATAAGTAATGTTTTTCCGATAAACTCTGCAGCACCAGGACATAGTATAATTAAAGTAATAATTTTTTCGGAATTCAGGTTTTAGGTAAATATTGAAAAATGAACGATCGCTGTCCTGTTGTCTTTGATTGATTTGTATTCAGATTTTTCAAATTATAATAAGTATTTATATTAAATTTTTTCAAACCTACTGACTAAAATTACCTGAAAATTATTTACTTTATTATTAATAACAACAAACTATGTGTGAAATGGTCAAATGTCTTAAATAAACAATCAAATTTATAGAATTTAAATGCGTGTCACCCTCAGATAATTTTCGGTATAATAAATATTTGCTAATTATTTTCATTTCTTCTTTCGTAACATTATTTGTATTATATTGAATTTACATAATATGATATTTTAAAATAATCTAAAGTCTCAATTTTTGTTCAATATTTTACCATTTTAATATTAACTTCGTGACAGAGATATACAAGAAACATAAACGTACAAAAAATAGTAAACAAAAAAAAAATGGATAAGATCAGATAACTGAGAAAGTGCTTTGCGTGTATCCAATGATCCACCTAATCACTTCGACCTTTCAGATCTTTTGCTCAGGGTTTATTTGTGTACTCAAAAGATATATTCAGTTATAGGAATTGAATCTCGTACATTCTTTACACCGGCACTGCATTGGAATTTGTTTTATTGACAAAATAATAACCCAGGTATATACAATTTTTAACTTTTAGTATGCTATATGCCACAATTGTCTAGTATATTCTTAAATCTCACTTAGACCAAAGTAATTTTATTACTGGTAGTAAACCTTGACGCAAAAGCTAACATTTGCATTTTCTATTTTTGTGGATATTTGTTATAGCCAGCTTATTGATTTAAATCATATCAATTTGCATACTATTTGCATATTATTTATTTTATTGATAACTTTAATAATAAAAAAAAAATGATTCTAATTTTATAGAACATCAGGTTCGGAAATGCCATTAGTTAATTTCAATTTTTTGTTCCGATTTGAATAATAAATAAACGATTTTGTATTGACCTTTAATCTTAATATATAAATATGAAAATAAAATGAATTTAACAATAAAAAAAAAAGACTATTTTTTAAAAAAAATAATCTATTAATACATCGTATAGTTTCTTTACTGTTTTAATTAATTGAATACTGGGCTCTGTGTTCTTGCGATGTCCCCTAATATCATAAAACGTTAGGGGTATAAACCCACAATCGTAAATAAGAAATTTTGAAATTTGTATGAGAATTTAAAAAATATTCTAAACTCATTAGCTGTATATACTGTCAAAAATCAAAATATCTCTGAAATAGTAGATATGCTATGATCATAGATCTTTGGTGGAACACATAGTTCAGGAATCACATATTCGAAAAGAAGACACAATATGAAAATGCCTCAGCATTTAATTGTGTGACTTACGCCGACTTACCTACAAGTGTGGCTTATGTCATATAACTTACGTGGGGGTGCCACCACCAATTTGTTACATACAACCTAACTCACTACAATACAATTTATACCCGAGTTTACATTTTATGTATAGATTGTTACTAAACTTTAAAATTAGTAAAAAAACAAATATAAATAATTAAAAAAAAATGTTACCAAAAACACTGTGCTCTTGATGAATGCGATAGATCAAAAGTTGTTTACATTTAAGTTAATTTATAATCATTACGATATTATGCAATATTAATATTACTCGTATGTACATTGTTTACTATATAGTTTTATCAAATTATGTATTAATCATTTATTGTATAATAATATAGTAGTAAAATATATAAGAAAAAAAAAAAAAAAATATAGTAAGACTAAAAATTTATGAATGAATGCAAAAGTATCAATGGAAATTAATTCAAAGTCATCGTGAATAAGAAACCAAGTGGCAAAATTTGTCAGCTGTTTCTCAGGAATCCCCAATAGATTGTGTTGTGCAGAATTTTAACGTAAATTTTCATTCATAAAATAATAGTTTATTACGAAATAAATGTAAAATAAATTAAAATATGGAATTTATGATTATGAGAATCCGTTTTTTTAAATTTTTTAATGCAATTAAATACATACAAAACAATAAAGCATTTACTATTATAAGAGAGTGTGCATTGCCACTAAATTCCAATGATTGTAATAACGTCGCAGAGGAATTTTGTATTAGACACTCACTTTTCGCGTGATATGGCGTGGAATGCGACACGATTCGATAATATATGGGGTATAAAAAGGTTAATAATTCAAAATATAAATATTGGTTTCGTCAATATTTATGTAAGAAGAACTAAAGTGGAGATTTTTAGGTCATATAAATGTTTTGTTGTTCGTGATGGAATCAAGGTTGATAAATGATATATTGAAACAGATGAGACTCAGGATGAATGCTCTCTTATGAGTAAACCAAGGAAATTAGTGTGTATTCCTGGTATATGGTGCCTAGAAAGACTAGAGATTCCGGTTTGTCTGCAACGTGAATTCCCATTATGGTCCTGATTTTAACTTCAGATCAGATTGAAAATGTCGGATATAAGTGTTTTTTTTTTTTTTTTTAATATTTCCATATAGATTTTAGTATCTGACTGAATATGACAATTAAATTTAATTTAAAATTAACAATTTATGATTGTAGTTTATATAAATAGTATCGTATATAGAAATGGAATTCAGTATTTCTATATTTCGTTTTGGCACCATTGTCCACATTTAATGCTGTGTCTTATGTCATCGTGATGATGTTTAAGCCAATTTTTGTCTATATTATTATTTATTTATTTCATTTACATTAATTATCGCTACTTTACTATAATCTATTTTAGTTATCACATAGCTATACATATTTTTTTGCATAGTAATTATAATATGTCGATATTAATGTAATCCAAAACGCTTTTTTGTTATGTCTCTCTGTATCCAGTTTAGTTACATTAATTTTATACACTTTTGTTTATTTTTCCTTTCCCACATTGTATTATACGTATAATATATCTATAAAATATTTACAAATGCTAATGGAAATAGTCACTCAAACAAACTTAGAGAAAAAAAAAACAAGCTACTTCTGGTCACGTAGACCATTCCACATTCCAGTGTAGTCAAAACATAAGAAATCGCCAAGTGATTTAAAATTTAACAAACCAAAATCAAGAATTATATATTTGCAGATGAAAAAAGTAAAGTAACCAAAGATAAATACTCAATACTTGATTTATAAAATAACCATTTCATTGGTAGATTGTGCTCGGGGTATACCGAACAAAAAAAATTCATTAAAATTGTTAAAATGGTCTGCAAATGTTTGCAAAATTTTATTGAAAAGTATTATGTAAATCTAATCAACGTATACGTAATTATAGTTTAGTAGAAGACAAAAAAAAGAAAAAAAAACTATATTTAAATAATATAATTACATATGTACATACCCAAGAGACATAGACTTGAATTGAAAGAAAAAAAAAGAATGATCTGATCATTCTTTAAAAATTAGTTTTGCACACAAAATATAACATACCAAATTATAGTCTGATGTCTGACTCAAAAATAATTGGACAGTTTATATATCTTTTTTTTTTTTTGTCAAACTTTCACCATGAATAGGCTATACGAACGAAATATTGCATATGATATAAAAATAGTTTAACCAGTAACGATTAATTTGTGAATTGATCTATACAAAAAATCAATCTTCAATTATATATCATCTATATTAACTAAAATTGGTACCGAATTACTCAAAATGCACACATCTCTACTATAGTGTGGACACGACTTCATATCTGATTAAATTGCATCGATCATTCTCTATAACATTAATCTGTACAAATACGTATGAAATGAGTCCGGCCACTTAAACCGAAATCATATATCATTTAAATAATTCACTTATAACCAAGTGACCCACATGAGCCATAAATCATAAATCTGAATATACACATAGGTACCTATGTGAACCAAATTAAAATATAGACCATGTTAATATCGTAAGTGTCCTGCTCTCATAGAATCGATAATAATAGATCCGAGTCGCCAATGTAATTGTGATGCATACTTTGATTTGACTTGACGCTTTAATCTTTTTAATACTAAAGAACCCCATCTCAGCTTTGGTCTTATCTAAATAAAATTGAACTTAGCCGATAATACTCGATGGATGGACAAATAATATATTTTCTAACGCCCTTTACATTTTTTCTGCACAAAATTCATTATCATATATTTTCATAAGACTATGAAATTAAATTTTATCATTTTTGATATATTTATAGAAATATGTGTTAGAAACATGATTACATTTTTCGGGTTCTTAAATCAAATAATCTTATCGAGAATTTAGATTTTACACTCGTATGTGTATGTTTTTTTAAAAAAAATTTTAACTATGAATGTTGTAATCTTTTGCGTATATTATTACGTGGTTTAAGTAAAAAAAAAAAAATTGTTTTTTTTTTTTGTTTTAAATAAGAGCCTTAAGATTCCAGTAAATAGTCATTTAAATGCGTCATATTATCATATTTCTAATCAATATAATAATTATGCTATATGAGATAAATGCCATCCAAATCTGGACTATGTAAACTGATGACAAGAAAAAAAAACTATGTAATATTCAAAGAATTATAGGCTGCGACTATGTCATGTCTCAATTCAAACTATTAGCAAACAAATTTTCGATGGCAGAGTTTATCATGAAAAAAAAAAAAAAACAACATCAATTTATTTATTATTGTATATTACAATAATATTATTAAATTTAATAACATAAAACCTTTTCGTATAAAGTCATACTGATTAGGCGCCAATGATACTCATATATTAAGTTATGTAACTAAATTTTATTGCGTGCATTTGATAGCTTAGCAAAGATAAGATTAAATTATTCTAAAATATGATGATAGAGTCATTTTGCACACATATATATTTTTCAAATTGTAAAAGATAAATTTAATGGTTAGTACTTTATAATAATACCTATTCGTATAATTAATAGAATTATAAAATGTTGTATTATGCAAAAAAAAAACTATAATCATTAATGTTCCACCAGGTAGGATCCCATGGAAAAGTTAGAGACGAAGTCGATAAAATGTATATGTTTCAATGCACACACAACAATCAGATCTTTAGACATGTAATTGTTATATAATATATAATTATATAATAACTTTATCATTATCAACTCGATCTTTAGTTGACGTGTGAGCACAGGATCAGTACCGTTCCTGACTGACTGACACTTGCCTCCTTAAAAACGGTTCTGTTCCACATTGTTCTTGGACTGTATTATTACTGTTTGCTCGTCTCAGTGTATTAACAATCGTATTCATCGTCATTCAGGTCTGTCAATCTCCATGCTAATCTTGTTTGATATTGTATAATATTTGATTAGAAAATACTACAATTTGATTGAATAATAAATACAAGTAAATATCTAAAACATCTTTTAAAGAATACATAATTAGTTATTATCTTAAATATTTTTTTTTTTCACATAAAAATTGTTTAATCCCAAGAAAATGAGATAACACATATAATTGATATTATAAACACTCATATATTCTAACATTTTAAAGTGTATCAAATAATAGGATTTTTTTTGGGGAGACCCGGCAATTACATCACATTTGGGTAGCAATGTATACTAACTAGTCAGTGAATTGAAAAGATTTCCAATAAATAACATATCGTATGTGATTCATCATTAACTATATAGTCAATGGTTGTATCTAATTATATGTTTAATGATTTAAATGTTCAAGAATTTTAAGAAACAAAATACCCTAAAAACATGTACGTCTTTATACATCGTCAAAACGTTACAGAATTGAAAATTGTGAAGAACCAGTTTAGTTTGCATTACGCTGTTTATCAACCAACAAATCGAATTGATGCAAATTAATTAATTATTTTAAGTCAGGTGGAAGCTATTAAATTTTTTTCTTATTTTTTTTTTTTTTGCTGCCAATAATTTATTAGATACGAGTATTTAAATGAATGTCAATGATTATAACAACGTATTTCAATATAATTAATACGAAAAGAATTTTTTTCGTATAAAATAACAAAATGATAGTAACATTAGATTTCATAAAAATGTTGACAAAAACAATGTAGACACTAAAGGTGAATTTTTTCATATTTTCCAGAATTTATCAAGTCACATCAAATTTATCATCGACAGTCAATCAGAATCAAAGTTACTTTAGTCAATTGGAATACCTGATTCGCCGTCGATGATAAATTTTTAAATTTAATGTGATGATTTGAAATTTAAGAGGAGTATGAAAATTCAACTTAAGTGGTGTTCGTAATGCTTAGTCAACACAATATTCTCAAACTTAGATATTCTGCCCGTCATAGAGCATTTTTCAGAAGTTTTTCGTTATGTTCTTTTTTAATGAAGTTTAATGTACGAAAATATGCCTTAGTTTCAGAATTTTAATTATCTATCCCGAATTATTACATGCAATACTTTTAGGTATTTACAAAAAAAAAAATGATATTAATACAGGACATATTATCATCAATTAATCACCTATTCAATATGGGTATAGAGAAAGAGAGTCGATAGTTAGAACAATTTTTAAATCTTGTTTGTTTTTTTTTTTTTTCTTTTCTTAAACTTCCTTCAAATTATTTTACATGCTCCAGAAAGTATTTACTTGAGACTAATTATTTATAAATAATACACAACATGTTAGTAATTAAGAAAGAAAAAAATAAATTATTGTATGTTACATTTACATCAATTATAAAAACTATTTTAAAAACTGACCTCAACAAATCGCCAAACAAGGCTGTTGTTTTATTACACGTACTTTATAAATTAAAGTTCAATCCATTTAACGTAAAAAAAAAATATATAAATTAAAAAATTAATTAAATTCATAAAGTATTGAGGTGTAATTTGAAATAATATTTGCAATAACTTTTTTTTTCCTGAATTCGTTCAATGCACTCAAATTTACGTATACCCGGCCGTTACATAAATCAATGACACAATTTGATTATTTTATTGTATACTTTCCCACCTTCTGATTGTTACACAGTAAAGTTTTATATGAATTTATGTGGAAATTAATTATAATCCTTGTACTTCCTTGAGATTTTTTTTTTATGTTCTTACAATAATTATAATTATATTTAGAACTAAACCACAAAAATTAGCAATTTACATTGTTGTTACAATATTTATTTATATTTTTCCGGATAAAGAAATTGCATGCAATGCACAGCGTTCCATTTCAATAATAAATAGCAAAAAAGAAGAATATATTGAAGGATGTGAAAAAATGAATCATTAAAAATCGAAACCGAATAGACATTGTTAAACGTCTATAATATAGATTAGATCTTGTGTTTTTCAGAACTTTTGATAGTAGAATATATGTATGCAACTTATATACAGAGTAATACACTTCCTAATTCTATCTAACGTCATTTTTACTAATATACATTAGATAGAATTAAGATATTGTTTGGATTTGCCCCAAAGAAATAAATCAAAACTTTATTCGTAGTATCTAGTACGATACAAGTAACACAGTGCTGGTATTTAGGACGCAACTTTTATCAAAATAATTAAACTAAGCTAAACTAGTATAAAATGTGGATTTTGTGGCCGTATCTCGTCGAGGCGATGAACAACTTTTTATCAGAATTAAGAAATAGAAATTGGTATCGAACGACACACACACACACACACAGAGACGTCCAACCGATGATATCTTCTTGATTATCATCCCAAGGTTAAGAACTGATGACCGACCGAAAATGATGTGTCAGATAACCGACATTCAAGAGACGAAAGATATGAAAAAAAATTTAAAAAAATTATACACAATTTAGGAAGTATTATGTACTTACGAGATCCTTGATATATATCAAATTAATTGAATGTCACTAAGATTTTGATCTAATTTATAGAGTACATTGCACTAGTAGTATACAAATTGAATAATATTTTGATTTTTTTGAAATCATACTTTTAAGGTTCTCTCTATAAATGACCTAGAAGTGTTTATATAGGAAATTAACTATAGTATTATATTTAATATTTATTTTTTTTTTTGTATGCGACATTACGAAACAGTTATTGCTTGTTTCAATTGTTAAAATTACTGAAATACCTGTAGTTTACATCAAATGTATAAACTTTATATTACAGTAATTATACTATGCTGGTGAAATAATCATGTAAATTCTTGAGAACATTTCACAAAAATTTGCAAGTCTTAATTTAATTGCAAATCAATGACAAAATTCAAATAATTTTTTTAAAATACGAGCAAATATAAAAGGTTTTGAATTTATATTTATATGTTTATAATACTTTTTAATTATAATTACTTCTTTAAGGTCAATATATATATATATATATATATATTTGTTTTTGTATATACAAGTAGCAAATAAGATCTATGAAAATAAATTATAGGTCATTATCGTTTTTTGAAAATTTTTCATTTTAAACAAAAATTTGCGATTGTGAAATGTGCGAAACCATTGAGGCCCATCGGGTAAAAAAATTAATATTTATTTAATTTATATGTTTGTGAGTATAACATGCATGTGTGAGGCGAATTGATTATAATAAGTAAATAAATAAATAAATTAATTAATTGCTAATTTCTCTTTGTTTTTCTAGTAAAAATTCATAATAAACTTTGAATGACCTTTTAATTTTCAATTTAAAAATCTATTTATACAGCGGACTAATCGTTCAGACTTAATGTTAATGTATATGAAATCGATAAAAACCAATAGTTTATCAGGTGCTCAATAATTTATTTACGCCAACAGAGACATTTTGAATGATCTACGTAATTATACGGCTTTCAATGTTATATTTCTCTATAAAATTATAAAAACAAAAATTCTTGATTTTTTACAACATAAAATGTATAAATTATGACAACAGACTAAAAAAAAAAAAAATGCAAAATAGAAAAAACTATATAACATCAGAACAAATTACATATTAACAAAGAAACAACAAAATACTGATTTCATCTTACCCAGACTTCTTCACAAAAACTATTCCTAATAGAAAATATGGTATTAATTATAGTGGTCCGAAACTTAAATCTCCATGATGGTGAAATATTTTTCAACTAGTCAATTAAAACAGATAGATACACACTTTTTAGTTCCAGTTACACATACATAGCAATTGGTGATACCACGAGCATAGTTAAAAATGAGTAACCGAAAAATAACACTATAGTTTCTAAAATGATACATGAAGTTGATCGACTATATGAACAATTGAATAATTCGGTATTGTGGTGTGTTTGTTAGTCAGATCACTATCACTAATTTCACGAACATAGACAGTAATACCTATCTCTTTAACTATACGATCATATGCCATGAACTGTGATATATACTATGTTTTCGTGTTGGTTCTGCAACGAGGTTAATATATATGTTGAGCAACCACAATATTCAATTCAATAGTGATTCAATTACTTAATATTATGTGATTATTGTGATTTGTGGCAAAGAATGATCTGTCAAAAAACATGATTAAAATTGTTATTTACCAACCCCCAACAACTATTTGTTTTTAATTATTATACCAATATATAGGTAAGTACCGCAGATCGAATAATACATCTTTTTTAAATTGTACTCTTTTTGTTGGCAACTACATATAATTGTTACCCGTATAGATTCCTTGATACAAAAAAGTTAATATATCCTCAGTTATATATCACAGTCAATGCCTTCAGTTTAAATAACTTTTTTTTTTTGATTACGTACGAGTATTAATTATCTATTTTTAAAAATCACGAGCAACCGTCGACACTTTTAGCTTGATGAGTATATATAGTACTGTATTTGTTTGCCACTTTTGCATATAGTTATTTATATATATTGAAATTTTTGTATGTGCAAAAGCAAACATTTTAAATAATCACAAATTGCATAATTACTTTTAAATTATTGATAATTTAGGCGAAAGTCCACAATAGGTTTCTAAACTATCTGTAGAGACACCTGGGCGAAGAATAGTGGCATTTCGCAGACAAATTGATAGATTATATTTCAAACGAATATAGGGGGATAGGGGAAATTATAGACCATAGCCATAATTTACATTAAAATCACGTGAGTTATATGATTTTGTTAAAATCTCCATTATTAGTTGCGGCTACATAAGTACATGTGTAGAGAAGATCAGATAATATTGAAATTATACGTCCGTAATACAAGCCTATAATCACAATTATTATAGAATGAAATTATGTACTACAAAGCACCTAAGTGAACTCTAGTTGTTCATACTTTGTAGTTAGGTATGACGTATACGCTAAGTGTTCAATTAACATTTTATATTACCCAAACCATGTTTGCATGCATGAGCGGTATGTCACCATTAAGTCTGGCTAAAAAGATGGTGTCCTTGTGTTTGTAATGTTGTACGTTTAAAAAATAATAATGTACCGAAATGCGTGGTTTTTATACACGTCCAAAACTACCAACTGTTTAAACAAATGCTAATATTCTGATCAATTTTAATATATGAACTCATGAAATTGGTAATGAGTCTAATTTAAGTCTATGATCCGCAGCGAATATAGGCTGGTGTTGACGTATTTGATCGAATTGAATTTCATTCTTTCTCAAATTTTGCAAGATTCAATATTCGTAAACAATATCTTATATTTTATATGTTTATATGAATTTTTGAAAAAGATTAAAAAATTTACAATTTCCCTCGTATAGTACAAATGTTAAAATGATATAGTAATAGTAAATTACAAAGGCAAGTTGTGTTTAGGATACAACTCGTGATAAAAAAAAAAATTGTTTCCACAAATTTTTAAATTATAAATACTATGCGGTTGTATAATTTGGATTATGTAATCTTTTTTTTTATATATTGCGGCCGAATGATTTGCAATTATTATATTATGCTGTTATCGGATAGGTGTATATACTCGTACATATATACTCGATTGCAATTTGTAAAATATTTTATTTTATTTATAATATTTAAATTGTTTTATTTTACATATCTAATTCGAATTTTACATAGATTTTCACTTTAATAGCAGAAAGTGCCATAGTAATATTCAGAAATCTTATGAAAAATCATGATTAGTAGAACATAAAATTTTACAAGTGAGAACCTAAATATACCACACCGAACTACAGTTCCTATGGGTATAAAATTTATCTGAGTCGTCCAATTCTGAATTTAAATGCGTGTCCTCAAATTATATATTTGTGACATAAGAGAAATCTTTACCAACATTGGTATTTACTGTTTCGGTTGTCTGCCCTTCTGAATTATATAATTTTTGATTAATATGTTATACATTAATTATAAAAATGTTTCATTTCATTTGATAGACTATGCAGTTACCACCGAAGATAAAATTATATTCTACAATTCTACATGGAATGAAATAACTACAGCCGCTCATCAATTTCAAGCCTTATCAGCGATAACATTTAATGAAATTGATGAAACAATTTATTTTAATGATCAACATCATGAAGATGGCACAATTTATTCATTAAAATTAAAAGATAATCATTTTAATCATGGTATCGATAAAATATTAACAAAACAAAAAAATGAGCACATTCAATGTTTAGCATTTGATCCATTAGATAGAATTCTCTATTGGACTGATTCATTAAATAAAATCATATATAAATTGAATGTAAATGGTGTAAATCAAAGTCAACCGGAAATATTTTTGAAATTAGATAATACAACAGTACCCAGAGGTATAGCAATTGATGTTTGTCGCAGACAATTATATTGGACAAATGCAAATGTTGATAATGCATCAATAAATATTGTGCCACTTGATGATGCAACAAAATCGAAAATATTATTAAATAAAAATTTATATAAACCAATGGATATTGCAATTGATCAAACAAATAAAATTATCTATTGGATTGATGATAAATATGGATATGCATATGAAATTGAAAGTGCATCATTAAATGGTACAGATCGTCAAACAATTGTAAAAAAATCATATGCCGAACCATATACATTGGCAATGAATGAAAATAATATCTATTTCACTGATCTTGTATCCAATTCAATTTATGAATTAGCCAAAAATGATTCGACACCAATAAAATTGAAAACATTACAAAAAACAACAATAAGAGGTATAATTGTACGTGAAAATTTTTTACATACCCAAGAAAATAATGAAAATTGTAAAAATGTTATTAATAAAATTAAACAACGAACAATAATTGAACAGAATGTTGAAATTGTATCAGAAATTGAAAAGAAAATGCCACAATTTGTTAAAAACCCGAATCAAATTAATACAACAACAACTACTACTACCCCTACTACAACAACTACCAATAATAATAATAGTAGTCAAGAATTTCAATTTGACACACAAGATTTAATTAAGGAATCATCATATCAATTATGTTTAAATACGGGCATTTTAAATGTAAACACAAAAAAATGTGATTGTCCCATTGGATTTAGAGGCACCCATTGTGAAATACCAATTTGTCATAATTATTGTATACAAGGTAAATGTGATGTATCCTCAACTGGATACGCACAATGTACCTGTAATTCAGGATATACTGGCGATAGATGTCAAATTGATTTATGTGCTGGATATTGTTTAAATGGTGGACGTTGTGATTTTGAACATGATCGTCAAATTTGCCATTGTTTAACATCATATTATGGTCAACGTTGTGAATTGAATAATATCGATGAAATGTGTAGAAAATATTGTGAAAATAGTGTCAATACGGAACCGGAATTTGATTTGGAAAGACTTTGTGGAGTGTAAGTATATTTGGATTTTTTTTTTTTTTTATTTATTTATTTATTTCGATTTCAAATATTTCCAACAAATTTCTATTATAGACATTCATTGTACTTTATGTGAGATATAATAATTAATCCTTATTTGGCCCATTTGTTTTGATGACTTTCGTGAATTTAAAAATCTATTAATTTTAATTTTTCCACGCTTCACTATCTAAGTGTATATTTTTCAAATACTATTAGTTTATAGGAAAATATAGAGTCCTCCATAATAATACATGTTTCGTTGAAAAAGAATTGATAAAAAAGAAATTAGAATATGCCAATAATCAATCAATTCTTCACATCGCTTACTTATATCCGAAATAATTCTCGAAAACGAATTCTTACATATTTTTGTATAAATTTCATCTTTATTGAATACAATGTGGGTGTGATAAATTCTCATATATTAACTACACCTTAACTCAAATGTTTTGAGCTCAAAATAGTATCACTATCACAGGCATTAGTAAACGTTCACGTTTCATTCATTCGTCGCAACGTTCGTTGTATGAGTACAATTTGAATGTTTGTAAAAACATTTATGTTTCACTTACAAATAGTAAAATAATATATAAAAACAAATAATTAATTTAAATGAATTTTCATTTATATTTCACAGATGTGGTAGCAATATGACAAAAAGTAGTAATTTAACAGCAGCATCTATTGATTTTAAACCATGTAATACATCAATCAATAAAACAGCAATATTTGTATCATCTAGTGTCGTTATATCATTATGTTTAGTGTTTATTATAATTATGTCAGCACGACGTGTCTATAAACCATTACGACCAAAAATTAGAAAAACATTTGTGGTACGTAAAAATACAAATCGTACACCACTAACATGTCCGACTCCATTAACATGTCGTCCAACAACAGAACAATGTGAAATTACAATAGAAGACTGTTGTAATATGAATTATTGTGATACGGTAAGTTGAATTTTGAGGTTTTTTTTTTTTCATTTTTAATTATAGTTTATTATATAGAAGAAGATCGATTGAAAATAGAACGTAAATTCAAATAAATCAATGAGTACGAAATTGGAATTCATGTCGAATCCAGAAAACCGCACATATTTGGAACCAGTTTTTATTTTTTTAATTGATAGTCGAATAAAAATCTTTCTTAACAATGAAAAATACTAGAGAAGAAGATGATCAATTGAAAATAAAAAGTAAATTCTAATAAATCAATGAGTATGAAATTGGGAGTCAAGTCGAATCTAGAAAACCGCACATATTTAGAACCTTTTTTTACTTTTTTAATTGATAGTCGAATAAAAATCTTCCTTTATAACGAAAAATACTAGAGAAAAAGATCGATTGAAAATAGAACGTAAATTCAAATAAATCAATGAGTTCAAAATTGGGAATCAAGTCGAATTCAGAAAACCACACAAATTTATAATCTTTTTTTTTAATTGATAGTCGCGAATAATTTTACGTATAAATTAAGAATAATAATTAATAATCAATACTAATTTTCTGTTTTTTTTTTTTTTTTTTTTTTATTACAGCCTTGTTTTGATCCTAAAGGATTGTGTGATGAATTGAAAAGAGAATCGAAAAAAAATGATACAAAAACATTACTGAATAATATGGAAGGAGATTTATACTGATAAATTTACATGAAAGTTAATATTATTTATTTAATTTTCGTTTTTCTTTTTGGTGGTAAATAGAGCAGTCGGACGACTACAGTATGTATAATATGTTGCTCGACCTATCTTTACCTCCGCGCGGTACCACTGGAAACAACAGTATGGCAAAAAAGATAGGTATAAATGTCTGTTATTTAAAAACATAATGTGTCTTATGCAACATATAATTATAATATGATAAATTATTTTAATATTTATAAAAACCTATAATTTATATTTTAAAAACAAAAAAAAAAAAAATACTGAATACTTTTATAATTTAGAATTGCGATGAAAAAACTAAAACTAATAATAATTTATTTATATGTTAATATTTCAATTTGAATTTTATAATTTAATTTTTTTTATTTTTAATTCAAGAACGTTATTATAATAACTATTTAAACAAATA
>JANSTX010057965.1:8945-24208 GCA_027564355.1 Penthetria funebris
CTTAGTATTAATATTTAGTTCTATAGCATCGATGCAACGCAATATTTGACATGATTCGGAATTTTGGAATTAATGAAATTTAAATAATTTTTAATTTTATTATGACCCTTGACCCATTAGAGCTAATTTTGCCTACAAGTCTGATCCAAGAAATTCTCAATTGTTGATTATCTGGTTAGTTCGATGTCTAAATTTTGAAACTGATACTTATTGATAAATTTGTAAATTCACATGAAGCACTTCTCGAAAAACATAATTTTACTGAATACTTTCATTTAATTTGTAATTTACATTTCGTGCCACAAACATAACATAACAATACTACTGATATATGGAATTTGTAGTGTAGTGATTATGTACATTACAACGGGAATATGTCCCATCTGTCAATCAATTCGAATTCTTGAATTTAGAAATTAGGGCCAATAAAGAAATTTATTGGTTTCAAAATTATAACCTCGATGAGATGGACACCTGGTCGGACAAGGATGGATAAATTGAAAAAGCGGCTGATGAGTTCATAGATAAATGAATGGGCGAATGGATGGGCATATATAAATTTACGGGTTGATGGACGGAAGGAAACTAGGTAGACAGATGAACAAATAGAGAGCAATTAATGGATTGAAGAATATGTATCAATTGAGGAATAAATTATGAACTTACTGAATGAATGAATGAACTATTAGCGTAAATACTATAAAATAAAATTCGTCGAAACTTTTACTATAGCCATGAATACAAAACCATTATTGAAATGACACATTTTTTATTTGGAATAATGGTCAGTTTTTAAGTAATTCATCACAATATATATAGTATTTCGAAAAGGGTTCAGCCATTAGTATTCAAATTCAATTGTTTAAATAATATTTACATTCAGTCAGTTAACAAAATTGTTTTGTATGGAAAATTAAAACTTGCATAATATTCAATATTTACTATTCTACACAATGCATGCATTGAATATTCAATGTTTGATAAAATGGAATAATCAATTCTTGAATTGAAATGTTGAACCAATAAAGAAATTCCTATAAGAAT
Organism: Penthetria funebris; assembly: GCA_027564355.1. Taxonomy (NCBI): domain Eukaryota; kingdom Metazoa; phylum Arthropoda; class Insecta; order Diptera; family Pleciidae; genus Penthetria; species Penthetria funebris. Next base: position 9,990 of record JANSTX010057965.1, read on the forward strand.
ATAAAGTAGATGAATCTTATATAGAAGAAGAATATTATGCAACATATTGTAAATGAAGTTAAAAGCTATTACATAATATCGAGTTTCTGGTGTACTTCAGTACTAAAATTTAAAATAAATTAATATTACTACTGTGTATCAACATAATGAAAATGAAGCTGTCAATAAATTCAGCTTTGAAATTTTTTGTTACGAAATCTTTGGATTGTATTGAAAAACTCACTGAGAACACTCTAATGGCACTAATTTATACAATATTTCTAATAAAATCAGTAGAGCCTATTGCATATATTTAATTATTTGGTCAAATGTAGTTGAATGCCGGATTATTGACTGTAGAAAGAATTTTCTGATGTAATGCCTTACATCAGAAAAATTATATTATATGTGATGTTAATCTAAATAAACATATTATAATACCATGTTCAGGTGTTTTGAATTTTCTATCCACAATAATCGCAAACATTTGTGGCGATCTGTGCAAAACATTAATATAAATAATTGAAAAAAAAACTTCAATAGGCATGGGAACATAATGCGGAACAGTCACAATTGTCCATTATTCCAATAGCCACCACTTTTACATTATTCCACATCTTATGTCATATACTAGCCTCTTAATTGACCATTCTATGTAATGATCATTCTAAATATCGCAGTCACACAATACTAGCAAAAAACAATTTGAATTAAAAATATTCAATTTGAGATTATGCAGTAATTGTAATGACAATGTTAACTCACTATACATTTCTAACACTTGATTTTACCTAGTTCTACTTTATATGCATCACTGTAAAAAATCAATACAAGAAATATTTGGAATTAAATTCACAATGAAAAATCCGTACTCATCAGCATTTACGTATGACAAAGAGAATGACATAAATAATTCCGTATGCATTGAAACCATTTGCAATTAAAATGGCAGGAGATCAACTAAAAGCATTATGACTTATCGCACTGAAATGTGAAGTACAAACTTGCATATATGCTAATTTAGATTATGATTGCGTTAGCAGATATTCAATAGGTTATCGTCAAAGTTTAGATCTTCCAATCGATTATTGACATCTTGACCTCATCGTATACACGTACAGTTCATTGTTCACCATTGTCGTGTTAATTGATTCAAATCAATGTAACTTATTGCAATCAAACTAATCAAAAAAATTTAAATATTTGCTGAATGGAAGATCAATATGAGGAGAATGCCGTGAGTGGTGTTAAAAATTAGGTGAAGGGTTCTAAGAATCAATAGTATATGTTTTCAATAGTACTTAGGTGATAATTAATTAATAATTTTAATTTAAAGTTATATATAGCATTATGTAATATGAATTAATTTATAATGAATATGCTCAATGTTATTTTGTTCAACGTTAGTGATATTGAAATAAGTTTAGAAACTTTCTAGCTTCAAATACAAAATATTCAACTTGGATATTGTATTGATAATTCAGTCCATCATTGTGACAATATTCATTTTAAATGTCAACCCTTTGAAAACATCCAATCTATACAAAAAGCGCTGAAAAACTTGATAATTTATTGATTTGGTAATATTCAGAAAACATATATTGATTATGAATAATAAAATGATCCATTAAAAGCAATTGCATAATGGATGCAAAACAATTTTAAACTATAGATGATGCAATAAAATAAGATATTTGGTATCCATAGACTGTTGATAAAAATCAGAGTTACCAACTCAAATTCATACAAAATTTGCCAATAATTAATTCTATATACGTCGATTATGACGATATGTTTTGTCCAACTTAAAATTGTGCAGAAAAACTAACCGGACAGTGCTTTAAAAGTCAACGTTCAATTCTGTCTTTAGAACGGATTGTTAAACTCAAATGAGATTCAGCAAAAAAGATTAACTGACTACTTTCGCCAGCTACTGCAAAGGTATAAAATTCCGGTTGCTCAGAGAGTTTGGTTATCCAAAAATCGATTATAAGACGATTTATGGATTTTGTTGCAAGTCGGTGTGAACTTAAATGCACAATTAAATACATAAATATCGAAATGTTGAAAATATACTTAGATAGTATTGCATCAATATTGAATTCCATTATTAGTGAAGTGTGATTGTCTGATGATATTCCAACCATATGGGAAGATGGGATGATAATTAAATTGTCGAAAAAGGTTAACTTAAGTGTGTATGCGACAACTGGTGTGTGTGTTTCAAGTGTAAAACATTGATGTAAATTGTCACCAGTATTCACCCTCTCCCGCGTGAAGTAAACTTCGAGATGATAATAATTTTTTATGATACTTAAATTGCGAATAAATGTAGATCTTAAAAAACTACAAAATTTACTGGAAGCTTTTATTCTTTACGATTTTGTTTGACATACAGTAAACAGTACACATATGACAAACCCTTCGGAAAATATTTGCATACACCTATCATATTACAAAATCAAAATGTTTAACATGGAAAAGGTGTTTTATTATTATTATAATACCGCATGTAAACATAAATTTTTACATATAATCTACTGTAATTATTCGCTATTAAAAATTTAAAATGAGCAAAATAGAAGAAGAAAAAATATGCAAGTTAATTTTTTACACCGAGGAATAATTAGAACTTATGAATATTCCGGTACTGTCGCCTTCCACATATACCCTTTTTTTACCGCTGTAAAATATAGATATATGACATAGATAGGAAGGATATCACATAGAAACATTATGTTATAAGGATATACATGAATTTTTATTGTATACTAATAATGTTTATATCCATCGTATATTCCTATATATATACGAAAGGAATATATTAAATATTTATCTATGAGTGATATCATGTTTCCTTTTTAAATATTACCTCGATGCTATTAAAATAATAATTTCACAAACATTTCGGAAAATAAAAAAAATTAAACAAAAGCAATCTTTCTAATCAATAGACTGGGTGATGATCATATCACCCCTAAAGATTGGAAAAATATGAATATTGTTTGTTATTACAGCCTTTGTGACTTGGAATATTCTTCCAATTAATTCAGAATTCTTTTTATAGAATTTATCAAGTGTCTATATAGTTTTTCGCATTCTTCGATAATCATTAGATTACCCATACTTGCGAGAAATTACACACATATTCCAAACATAGACTTTACGTACAAAGTATCACACACCATAACTCTAAGGTTATTCACTTTCATTTTGTAACACATATTTGCCAACTTTAAATAACCTACTGAAATCCTTAAATATATTAATAACCAACATTTGAATTATCTTAGATTTGCAGATGACATTATTCCTGTAATAATCCGAAATAGTCAATTAGAATGCTAAATTAAATTAGAAAGCATTTGTTTGCTCTCGAAGATTGCTTTAAAATTGAATTTGTCTAAAATTGAAATTTTATCAAACAAAAAATATTAGTACTTTATCTCAAATGGATAAAGAAATATAGCACCAGAAATATAGACATAATTAACAGGATTTAATGTGGAGATGTGGAAAATCAGGTGGAAAATTGAGAAATAGAACTAAAACAAGGATGAGAAATAATTAGAAATCTTAGAGATATATTAAAATATATGACTAATACGAAGAATTTTTATCAATGGTTAAATTTATTGTCTGATTCAACGATTATCGATAAACTTCAGAATTTTGTAACGTTCACAGATATTCTGCTAAAAATCAGATTGCACGATGGCACAATTTAAATATGAATAACGTGCTTCATTAACTGATGGCTAAAATATAAATTACATTTCCCAATTAAGATAAATAATCCATAAATTCCATACAAATTAACATATTTAATTTTCCAGATGATAGTCTTAATTAATAACTGAGCGAGATTCGGTAAAAGGAAAGTAGAGAAAGGTCTACATTTACCATGTGATAATAATTAACAGGAAGTAAACGAGCAACACTGTTGAATGTACGTAGCTTTAGAGGTGCGAATTTTTACATTGAACACACCATTTAATTTGTGGGGAGATTCGTATTAAACTATTAAGGCATCCATTAAGACTGCGAAGCGTATAAATGTTATGAAACAGCAGTTTGCTTGCTTGATGCATAATAATGTTCGACGAATTTGGAACACTTGTTTATCGGTACTATTATTGTATGACTGCGGGATTTGGAAAGTATGATGAATATCATCATGTTACAAATTCAAATTTTCGTCAATTACTGTAGAGTTTGTCGGATTTTTATATGATTACCAGTCGAAGAAAATAAATAGGATCGGTCATACACTGCGGTGTCTGGTCAACGATATCGCAAGATATACGCTGGACTGTAATCTGCAACATAGTAGAACAGAGAACTGTCCACAAAGAGGCTGCAGGTACCACTGATAAGATTTAAAGTTAAGTAAAGGTGTACTTGCCATAAATCGCCAATTGATCGCTGATACCCTTTGCTTCTAAATCATCTTCTGTTATATATGATCAAATTAAAAAATATATTTTATTTAGTAATTAAATTCTGTTAACGACTGTAACCTTAATCGATACGCTACAAAAGAGCATATAGAGCAATAAGAGATATAAAACTTGAGATAAGCTCTAGAGGTTAGTTAGTCAATCAGTGGACTACATTAATGATTAAGACGCGGTAATATGGTTTGTAAAATGATATATATCTAAAAACTGAAAACTTATACATATCTGACTAGCATAGTAAAAAATTATTCTATTGTTTTTATTCGTTAAGCTTTATATTAAGAAGATAAATTAATGGTAATTTCGAGTATAAGTAAATGATTAAATATCCTTAGTTCAACATTGCAAAATTTAACTCTATTATAGAATTTTATTCCATTAGCAGCTAATGCTCCATCATTAGACACAATGCAATAAATTTATTTATAAAATGAAGTGCAACATGTATACGGAGAACGTCTACTACTTTTTTAAATTTGATCCTTTAAAATGAGCATGCATTTTTTGCATGTAGGTCAAAATGCTAATTAATCGTTAATGATTTACTTTTGTTCATTTTAAAATGAGGAAAAAAATTTTCCAAAAAAAAATACTTTTCTCTTAATGTTAAATTATCATTAAATAAATTTTTTGTTAGCATAAATATAAGAATAAAATTTATATTCTCTCCATTTGATGTATGTTCAACATTCAAGATAATAAATAATGTCACACTTAATAAATTCATTTCATGAAGAGAACCGTTTTAAATTACAATAATTTTCCAAATAGGACGAACAATATTTATTTAATATTATTATTCATCCTTATACGGATGACAATGGTTTATTTAGCGACTGTTTCCATCGAGAGCAACGTCCAATTAAATAGATAATTAAACACTTTGGGTGGTTTATGTTGACAATATTCTTAATATGATTTTAAAACCAACTTTAAGTCCTTTAAATGTATATTTATAGAATTAAGTGTTTGGATTAGAATACATAATTTTAAGAAAATTTCTGTTCTAACACAGAAATGAATTTAGAAAAATAATGTGTTAGAAAATAATGACTGTTAAAGTCATTTAGCATGTGGGAGTTTATATGTTTATAGTTCAGTACAGTTGTGGAATGGATATGATTTTTGAAATTAACAGAAAGAAGTATTTCCCAGAGACTAGCAAATATACAACATAAGACAAACACTCCGGCAAACATGGAGATAACCCAGACATATTGATATAGAGAGAATAATAACACCGAAAACAAAACGGGGTTTAAATAATGTGTATCAAGATCATGTAAATAAAAAATATTGGTCCTTCGAGACGTATTTATAATATCAATGTAGTGTCCATGCGCATAATAAACTAAACTTAGTTAGTGCAGTGCACCTTGTAATTTAATTAGCTACAAAAATTAATAAATATTTATGTAACCGAGGAAACTTACTGAATTTGATGTCTGCAAATAAGTAATTGATTTTCAATTGCTATTTTTCAAATATATTATCTCAAAGACCATACATACAAAAAAGAAAACAAAATTATAAAGCGATTGAAAATTTAATCAATTAAAATTCTGTTCACAAATTTTAATTTTATTAAGTTGTGGTGTCAAACGTTCAATTGATAAAAATTATGAACAGTTTTATCAATATATCCTACAAATACATTAATTTATATCAGCATGTTTTAATGAATGTTTGCAATTAAGTTTGCAATTAATTTATATTTTTTACATTTTTACAATGCCTTTCTTGCACAAAACTTTTAACCAAAAAGATTGCGACAACAATCCAAAATTAAAATCTGGGACGTTTTAACAAACTCGATTTTCTTTCGGATCGAGATTTGTTGGAAATTAAACAGACACAGTACATAACGCCTAAGACTGAGAGCATTAGACGCTTTTCAAGAAAGGCCGTTTGGGCATGGTAACATACTGCGCCTCTTACCTCATGAAATTATTGCACATGGTACTGACTATTCGGCGCCAAAGTTGTTGCCTAACAAAGGATTCGCCACAAAATATCCCACACGAGCGGAGTGGAAGTACGAAAACCCATTGGATGGTTTCGATGCCATCATTTTCACCGACGGTTCCAAGATGGAAGCCGGGGTTAGAGCTGGGGTATTCTCATAACACTTTTAGCGTGGCAGAATCCTTTAGGCTACCAAACAATTCAAACGTATTCCAAGCGGAAATGTTTGCTGTCTGGAAGGCATGTATGTGCCTTCTTATTGTCTGCTTCGATTCCCGTACAACGAGTGGCGATAGCCACTGATAGTATGGCCACAAATCAAAACTGATCGAGAAAGGCTTCCTCGCATTGTTGGAGGCAAGTAACGCGGCCGAAATTACACTGTTATGGGTTCCTGGCCACAGGGACATTGCAGGTAATGAGAGGGCCGACGAACTGGCCAGGCAGGGCTCGGGTCTTAATATATCACTGGCGGAGCAAGTTTCTCCGCCACTCAGCGAACTAAACAAACAAAATGGTTTATACTATATGAGACTGGCCAGTGCTAAGTGAAAAGGGCTACGTACATGAAGATTATCTAGGATTATTTGACCCGAGTTTGGGCGGAGTAAAACGGAAGAACTCCTTCGATTATCACGTCGAGGTGAGGGCAGGTCCGTGGCAGTGCTCACGGGACATTGACCGGTCGGGGACCACGCGTCATGATTGGATATCCCTTTCAATTGTTTTTGTCGCAGTTGCGGCGATATAGATGAAAGGGGAACTACAGAACACCTTCTATGCAAGTGCCCAGCACTTTCTCAGCAGATATATAAACTGATGGGTAGGCATATACTACCTAATCTATCGGATATTGCTACTATAACGCCAAGAGATCTGGTGGCTAACCTTACGCCAGATGCAAAAATTCGTTTAAATAACATAGCTTGGGGGAGACAGTTAATCTAGATGACATTTCATCAGATCACGGCTTTAATGAATAGCAAAATTATAAAGAAAAAATACATATAAAATATAATAATATTTCAACTTCAAGAAATTTCATGTAACACCATTATGATCAAACCAGGAAGAAGATATGTTTTGTTTCACGGACATTAAGGTAGGTATTTACTGACAAAGGTGCTTGTGTGTTGTTAATTATATGTTACCAGTTTATAAAATTAAGAAAGATATACCGGAAATCCTCTAATTATACAGTAACCCAACTTACATCACATATATCTTAATAGTATGGTAATTTTTAGAGACAATGTACCGTGATCTATTTAATGTTTCAGAAAAACAGTTCGTATTTATCATAGGTAGATCAGCAACTGATGCTATACAAAAAGAGTATTACTTATTATTCAATTATGAATTTAAACTTCAACACCCTGTCCAGTCGTATAAAATAGTATATCGTTAACAATTTTAGAATTATCAGTAGCCGTAGTAAACCGGAAGATGATTATTTAATTAAAAATAAATAAAAATCAATAATAGATAAATTTTACTTATCATATTGATAAAAATTTAATTACTTAAAAATTCTAAATATAAATAAGAAAATCATATTTTGCAAAACAGTTGAAGTTAAACGTAAAATTAAATCGCACATAAAAAGCATGTTTAAAGGTATAATTAATGATTAAAAAATAATATTTAAATTAAATTTTATAAAAATTAAATTTTTAAATTTCTATTTCCATCTCATAGAATTAATTGTCACTGTTGTGCTACTGGCTTATGCTGTCACAGCCATACCACATCAAACAAGTCGTTTAACATTACCAGATTCACCACCAAATAAATATGATTGTTTAGCACCAGATTGTAATGCTGAAACACAATGGAGTCGATTATGGCCGCATACTGATCCAGCATGTTTCTATCAATGTACACCATATGGACCAGCTGTCCATAGATGTGCACCGGGAACACTATTTGGATTTCAACTTAATGTATGCATACATACCGTATATTTCGTCCAAGAACTAGACAATTGTGTATGATTTATTATAATAAATACTACATTGATTCGATTTTTTTTTTAATTTTTATAATTTAACTGCCGTCAGCTATGCATGAATGATGTGTAATTTAATTAAGTCTCATTCAATTTTATAATATGTAAGTAAAATTTAAAAATTGACAAAAAATGTGAAAAGCTTGCACAAGTTTTAAAATATTTTGAACCAAAATTGGATTAATTGACAGCAAGCAATAATATTATATAGCTTCAAATAGTTAATTGAAACTAATGAAATTTTTAAAAGCTTGTTGAAAATAACAATCGTAGGAGAATGGTCAATCCCAATGGATAACCATATTGTCATTCGATTTTTCAGGTAACCTGCAGCCATTCCATTTCGAATTTTTCTAAATTATTATCTGTTAATGCATTTGCCACTACATTTATTTGAAATATAATCGGTAATTTTTCAAAAACATTGAATTTATTAAATAAACATAATTTATTCAGGGTGTTTTTTTTCCTTGGCGCACCTCTGTCAAATATGAAAAGATATAAACAAATAGCTTGGATTAAAACTTATATGATAAATAGTTATATAAATCAAGTGCTTTAGATGTTAAACTCATCTTTTCGAACTAATAGTTCGCATCATTACGGCAATTACTCGACGGAATGATCTTTATTTCTGGCGTTAGCGTTTTGGGACATGTACTTCGGTCGTTATTTTCGGTGCATTTTACACATCGATATTTCATATTGCAATTAGATGCCACATAATTTGGACATCCTTTGCATTGAAGAATGTCGGTTGTTGACGTTCAATGGTAATTTTAATATTAAACAGGTATTTATTAAATAAAAATGTTTTATCGGTTATAGTCACTGGATAAGTTATTATGGAATGGAGTGATTAGGCTCCTGGTATCGGAAACAGATTTAAGTCCTTATAGCTGGGAGACAGCCTCAATAATTTCTTTATTAGAGTAACCCAGGTCGAGGCTTCTAATGACGAAAGAACTTTATCTGCATGACGGGTACTATATGTAAAAAATTGAATGGAATTATTTTTTAAGTTTTTTGTTATTGCCTCATGTTCTGCAATATTAGTAAGGCTCAGTTTTATTTTATGATCTCTATTTTTTATGATGAACTTTTGTGTATTAAGGCGAACGTCAATCATTAGTTTAATATCTCTGAGACAGATGCCGGTTATATAAATTGGTTGTGTGTGTACTGAAAGTAATTTGTGTTATTCGTGGCGGCAATTTCATTTTGTGATGACTAAGTTGGTTCTTTAATTGTTGGTACTGTGTTGTTTATTTTAGATGTATTTGCAAGTTGTGGAAGTTGCCAATTTAGGTGAATTGATTGTGCATTTATACTTTTGTTTGGGCTATTTTGTTCTGAATTCAGTTTTCTCAACCGAGGTGCCAAAGACTCAGAATCGACGGTATCAGTTGAACATTTATGGTCAAGGGAATGGATTTGATTATATATAGTGATTTGGGGAGGAGAAACAGCTATTAATTTTTTATATAAAATATATGTTTTTCATTACGATCGCCGTTTATAGAGGATCGACGTGTTTTTACCTCTGAAGATTTTTTGGCGTTACTTGGTATTTGTTGCTACGCAACTGTTGTGGGAGATGCTGTTGTTGCTTGATGAAAGATTATGCCCCTTTTCCGTGCCATTTATCTTTTAAGTTAAATCAAAAAGAAAAACCTGGCAATTTTATGAATAATTAAAGGGTTACAATTTTTATTTTCTTCTTTAAGGAATCTCCATTGCCTATTTTGTATTTACCTTTCTACCTACAGATATATATATATATATATATTTACTCAGTTATTACCTTGCTTCACAAAAATATCCTAATTTTCTTTTGGCCTTTTTCCTGTTTACTAGTAGTCTAGAGTATAGTTACTATCTCATATATATAAAATAGGAAAATGAGGATGTTTTTCTTTATTTTTAAGAGAAAAAAATTGTAACATATAAAAATTTCTTTTGGTAATATCGCAGAGTTTTCTTTTTGTATTACTCTGGTACAGTTCTTGAATGGCAGAAAAGGTAAGAAAGCAATAGGGAAAAAAAAGCAATTTGTTATTTCTACACTAGCAATATAATTTATGTTTAGGAAAAACACTGAAGCATGCCTTAAGGGAGCTATTAAATCGGACACATCGTTAGTATAAATCACTTTGATAAAAAAAAAACGCTTTTTTTTTTCCTCCTTCATGTTTGTACTATATAATATGCGAACGAATATTATTTGAATTGTCAGGTATATAATATTTTTTTTCCCAACGATAAAATTTAGTTTTATACCATCTTTAATTTTCATTTATCATCCCTATAAATATACGTAATACCCGTACATACATGTATATGTATCTAAGGGTAAATTTGATCATATACATACCGTTTGCCACATTACATGATGGGAGGTCGACGAAGCCTTTTAAAGTGTTTGAAGATTCATATTTTACCAAAAGATAAGAAACAAACATGAATTCCTACTAAATGTCGACTTATTTATTTTGTATTTTTTTTTTTTTTTTGTAATAAATTTATGCCATTATATACCAGAAATGGTATAGTTTAATACAATTTTATAGATACTTAATATATACTAAACATTCGTAGTAAAACAAAAAAATAAATTTGAAATTAGAAACTGCACAAACAACGTATTTCTCTAAAATAATCAAAAAGTTATACATTCGATCTTGATTTACGATGAAAGAAAAGCAATCAGTTCTAGTATCACACTAAATACTCCAAAAAAAAAAATATTACCTGAGCCAGTAATCAACTTGGAGAGCATCTGTTGATTACTGTGTGACGGTAATTGATGGCGAAAACAGTAAAGAACTGATCTGGGATTCACTTATTGAAATATAATATCATTCATTGCAAAAGATCAAGAGTTTTTTACATAGATTAAATGCCATGAGACTGACTTTTATTTGAATTGTCAGGTATATCAGTAAAAACAGGTATAATACAATAATTCTTCATCACAATCATCATTGCTCACGATTTCTATGCCAACACGTCACTCCATTAATGATATTTTTTCGCCACAATATTTTTGGTCGACAAAGTTGTCTAAAATATCTTCAGTATATTGTCGATCCTATTGTATATAAATATCGCCTCTAGCTCTACAAATTACACAAATCCTCAATTGATATTTATTTGTATAACATTATTTGCAATTCGATCGATTATTCGACTATAATTCTTAACGCGTGTTCATATGATATGTACTCTGTCTGACAGATCTGAAATTCTGCTTTGAATACGATACATATGTCTGATTTCATACGAGAATCACTTAAGTTGTAACAATATTGAATAAAACAAACTATAAATGAAAAAAATTATCCTATGGATTTTAGAACTTTTTTTTTTGTACTATTCACTTGGTAATGGAGAGTATCTATAACTCACTAAATTTTCAGTACCAACAACTTTTTAACTTAATTAACATTTATTTAAACTTAAGTCAAGGATTTATTCAAAGTCTGTAACTGACAAGTATTCATTAGAAAGTACGTAAACTTAAATAACATGCGCTATTGAGAGAGTATACATAAAAAGTATGCGTTAAATAATTTACGTGCATTTAACGACAATGTGTTCTGAGGTAATTCCAGACAAACAGCATAACATGTTGAACGGTAAGAGTATAAATAATAGTGAAGAAAGAACAAATAGAATTTATTTACTATCGATAATATATTCTATTGATTATGGCTTTCTGTTATTAAATCTCCAGTTTATGCAAGTTATTTACATAAATATATTTAAATTTAAAATTATATTAAAATCTCAGCACTCTTGAATTATTCCTTCCAATGTTCAAATACCTTCCATTTATATTTTCAGATTTCCGTGTAGATTATGAGCAGTTCCACGTTAGCTATATTATACTTCTATAGTTGTAAGTTTTCTTAAGTTTCTTACTCATATATATGAAATCTCGTACCTCTTGTTATTTTCATTAGAAAGTTATAAATTAATAAATATACAAAATTGGAAACAACAAGGACTAAGATTAAAATTCTGTTTAACCATTAATCAGATAAATATTAAATGAACTTTAACACACAATTATGTATGTATATCTCTGGTTTAAAGTGCAATATCATTGTCTTATAATTCCTCAATATGCCTATCACGTTTAGGTGTGAAATCACTCGGTATTAGCTTAGAATAATTTTGTTAGGTCTATTCAATATCTAGTTACCAAACGTGACTTGACTAATAATTTATTCCTTGTATTAAAAGGTGCCACTTTGTGTCCATATGTATATATATGCACAAAAAAAAAAAACGTACGTATATACACGACTGTATAAACTACATAAACCAATATACAAGGATATTTTAAGTGTATTTATTATATTATATCGAAAATGTAGTATTTATATAAGGACATTTTAGAAGGAAAATCTAAGATTTAAGTTTACCTTTTATCCTTTTGAATTATGAAAGAAAATGAAAGGAAAGTTTATACGTTGAAATTTTACTGATTATTGTAAATTGACTAGAAACATAAAAAAAGGATTCAATAATGGATTTTTGAAGAATTGTGTCTAAAATTTGGAATCGAAAAAAAATCAGGAAATTATGTATGGTATAGTGTAGTGTGAATTATATTAAAAAAATAATTAGGCAACTCTTGGAAAAAAATTGTAAATACTATGTGTGCCTTAAAAATATAATTTTTCCTGATTTTGGGTAGGTGTAATGTTATATATATATATAACATTAAAAAAAATTTCTTAACACTGATTATGCAAGACTAAAATTTACAGAAACATTCTTCAATCACTAAATTAGCTTTCTTCGACATTATTTACTATTTTAAAATTTCTTGTCAGACTAGCAGAAACGTTAGCTGGTATTTTATAATAAATGTTTATCACTTGTTTTGCTTTAGGGTTTAGAAAACGTATTTTTGACACTGAAGCAGAATAAAAGCTTATTAATATTAAACTAAATAAGATTTACCGTGATACCATACAAGTATTATAGTGGGACTACATAAAAATATTATCATGATACCATATAAGCTAATTTACAAACATCCATGGAAAAAATGTATTTTTTAATATCTAGTATCAGCAACGTTCTGCAGTAGATAATAAATAAAATTTGCACTTATTTTGCTATATGGTATTGAAAATGTTTTCTTGTTATCCTGAAGCAGAATATGTCCCATAAGTTTGACTGTTGAGACCACAAACATTTCACCGTGATATCCATAAAGTATAGAACATATGCAAGGATAATTTTTTTTTTTTTAATTAGTATCAGGCGAGCAGGATTGATTTTAGATAATAAATATTTACATTTTACTTTTGGTATTTTGTTAATCATTCATAAACAGGTATTATTTATAGTAAACATTTTTATCATATCACATTTTAAAACCTAATTTGAATAAAATTGAAAATACGAATATTTTTTTTAACTCGAATAGTCTGAAAGCAGTTACCATATTATTGCATACATTATGTGATGAAATGACTGTATAATATGGAACAAAATAAGAAAATCCATAATAGATGTGTGCAGACTCTAGAAAATATTTTATTTTAAATATATATAAATATATATATATATATATATATATATATATATATCCTTATGCATAATATAAAAGGATTTAATATAAACCGAAATGCAAGAGCGTGAAATAAAGAAATAATAAAAGATTTAACTTATGACATATTATTTGAAAAATTTGAAAAATGTAAGGCTTTTCCTCAACAATACGTATTTTCATTTCATATATCCAATTTTATTTCAAATTTATGTACTCGTTCAAATGAGTATAAGGG
>JANSTX010057976.1:0-15663 GCA_027564355.1 Penthetria funebris
GGAGTTCTTTAGGCGCGGAATCCATATGTTACCAGGAAGATGGGAAAAAGTGGTGGCTGGCGATGGAGAATACTTTGTTATTAATACTATTGTACATGTTTTTCTTAAATAAATGTTCAAATTTTGAAAAAAAACGGCATGAAATTCAGTTTTTTCAGCCAATTTTACACTCAAGCTTAACTATTTTGATTGAAATATTAGTGAGTTGCTAGTTTATATAGTTTAGAAATAAATAAGATTAGGATCTTTTTTCTTGTTACTTAAAATGTAACCTAGCACCGAGTATTAAGTATTCTTTAAATGTATTTAATACCCTCAATGTTCTCTGGATGACGAAACAAATTGCAAAATATTTTATTCTCGAGAATATCATTCAATTATCAACCCATTTGTTTGACGTCTACAACATGTAAATTCAGTAGGAATGCCAATGTTTTATTTGTTATATAACAACCACTAAGTTAGTTAAGATTATGTAAAAGGTAATTAGTTCTTTACACCTCTAAGCGCCGTAAGACCATTTGTCATAAATTTTAAATACTTTAAATGAGCTAAATATCCTTTAAATTTAACTTTAACAATTTTCTTTATGACCCATAGGTTTTTTGTTTATCCCGTATTTTACATTCAGTTTTAAGTTTTCTTCATAGCTCAAAGATAATATTAATTGACGTTCAAGTTGCCCATATTTTCACGCAAAAAATTGACCATGTACCCTGTTGGTGCTCAATTGAAATCATAAAAATGATGAATAGTACTGTGATCATCATATTTGTGAATTGAATTTGTGATAAGGGACAAATGGTTATTAATAAAAATTAAGAAACTAGTAGGAGATAAAACTAAACTATGGGGAATATAATATTGCCATATGCCAAACCCTATCAAACACCTGAGTTATATCGAGTTCAAGTAAATATGGCTAGCTTCTACTTCAAATTCCAATAAGATAAGTAATAGTATCTTCAATCGATCTCCTAGAACGAAGACCGCATTGATTATGAATATTGTTAGATTCCAAATATGATATGGTCTAAAATTTATATAATTGGAAACGTCAGATTTAGAATCTTTAACGTGAATAGGTTGGACATTTGCAATCTTGAAAACATTCATAAACTATCTAAATTGCAGAGATACCATAAATATGGAGCAAAGTGGCAGCGACTATGATGTCGCATATTTAGGAAAAACTATGGCAGGAATACCATCAAGTCCCAGGTGCCCTTGATGTACTGCTGCACTATATATCATATGTACAATGTGTAACTAAGTTATCAATTAGTTTTTATGATCTATTCTTGCTGCTGAAATTTTGATAGAATGTTTATTCGTTATCCATTCATCATTTGATACAGTGCATGTTAATGTGATCAGTTTAATTATCTGTTAATATAATCGTGGATCATTCAATTACATATTACCGTATTATCACAATAGTTTTATGCAGAAAATCTACTGATTATAGTTGCATCATGCAAACCATTTAAGTCCTGATCTAATACCATAGAGAAAAATCTACAGAATAATGTTGGTCCTCGATGTAATTTGAATCACGGTCAGTCTCTGTTATGACCGTCTACATCTCAACACCATATACTATGTATTGAAAAAGTTTGTCTTTTCAGCCTGTGTATCACTGATTGAAGTAGATTTTTATTTGTTTATCCTAAATATCCCATAAATTAATATTATTGTGCTATCAAGTAATTTCGTTAATAAATTCATAAACTATTCTCTATTCTGATTGAATTATTTGCCAAGGACACTAAATAAGAAAATATAATTATTATAATCCTTCTTTTTAAGTATTTCCTTGCCTATTTCAATGCAATATTACGAGTTAAAGTTAAAAGTATAATAATAATGGAAATCATAATATTTCATTTAAAGGATCTAGGCCACATAAATTTTGGTAATTTATGATTTTTATTATTTTTATACAACCCTCTCATATTTTATGTATAAAAAAAAGACTAATTAAATCTGACGAGTTAGAAATACGAATTATATGATGATTTTAATCAGTTTATGTTCTAGTAACATTCCTATAGTTTACTTCGTTTTTTTTTTTTTTTTATTTTATTATATTTGAATTGTTTTTAATTAACCCCCAACATAATATAATAACAAAAACCGAAATGAAAATATTTAATATGAATTTAAGAGGAATTTAATTAGGGGTAAAATTTGATTTGCAAATTTTTCACTTATAAGAAAGAAAATAGTAATATTTTTTTTTTTTATGAATAAATTATATTATCCTTAAAGAAATGAATGAATCAAAAAAAAAAAAGTATGTTAATATGAAAAATTAAATACGTATTATGTTCATATATCATGAAAATTAAAAATGTTAGCGGATACTTAAACATTTTGGCACGTCATGTCAATATAAATTACAAACAATGAAAAAAGCATAATCTAAATTGTTGGGTAAAAAAAAAAAGTTGGTTTCTAAGCAGCTTTCTAATATGTGTGTCACTTTGTAAATTTATTTAATTAGAACCAAATAAATTAGAGTAAAGTACAAGGAACTTTGGCAAATCAATGAGAGTACTCTCGGACCGTAAAAATTGATCCCTTCTATAAGCAAATGACAATTGCATTCTTGACAGTTATGATCTTTCAATTATATTCCATTTCATTACAATAATTACCACGTTGTCAGTTTATAATCCATACATTATGAATTATTATGAATAATCACCATTGTTTACGATTTCGGTCTATCACTTTCATTTCACTTCACAACTTACCACCAGTACCATCAGCAATGGCTTCTTGGTGAAACGCATACCTTACAATACCATTGTCTGAATGGATTGATCCTTCACCTCATTATCCGACAATATTCATTAAAAATTGTTAATATATTAGGCATCCTTTATAAAAATTTGAATTCATTTAATGATTTTCCAAGTGTAACACATCCAACTTAGCATTTCGAACACTTGTTGTCTATTATTATGCATAATCATTTTCAATACCACTGTCTCTTACAAAATCATTTACCAAATACCAGTAATTTTCTATACCTCATCTATTTATGTATTATCGACTTCAAGGTGGCATATTAGCAATAAACCAATATTTAATTAGTTTAGTGTCTGAAAAATTATTCCGTTGACCAATTGTGAATACGCGGGAGTAAATGGCATCAATGACAACCGCCATTGTTCACGATTTCTGACCAGTACTTTCACTCGATCCTCATATTTCATTTGATTTCCGTGACGTCAACTTAACGTTTTTTTTTTATATAATCCTCTTTTATCGGTACTAGCCACCTTATTGTAGGATTATAATTAACACATTTATTTAGCCTCAAAGCAAATAAATATCAAAAAAAGTTTTTTAACTCATATGCCGTTGGTTCATAAATAAAACATAAAACTATTGATCGTTTCATAATTTTTAGATCCTTATAAAAAGCATACCTAATAAAAACAAAAAACTGTAGTCAAACATTTGAATAATTCAGTAGGGTATGGTGGTGTAAATCCACAGGTTCCAATAGTTTTGTTGATGAGATGATTATTAACTAAGTCCAAAAACAAAAAATATTGTGTCGGTAATATACGGGCAATATAACAACAGGTCAATATTTTTTTCCTTCCAAATAGTTGTTTATTTAAGGAACCCTGTAAGAGCTAGCATTATCATGATGCAGAATGATGTTAACATTTTGTTAAAAATTACCTTTTATGAATTCAGTGGTGACTTCTATAAAACAAATGGTTATATATAACAACATTGACAGTTCTTTTATACTCAAGATTCACGGATAACTATAGGGACCGAATTACCAAGGAATGCAGCAATAATATTTTTGAATATGAAGTCATCCACATATTAATGCAGCCTTGTTGGTTCGATAGCGAACTTCTGCAGTAACATCGGGATAGCAGCTGGTTTCTGTACCCAATAACGGAAGTTCATAACTTGTTCAATTGGTATGTTATCTACCACTAGTCTGCATCTTATTGGTTCATTAGCTATAACAATTGATTTTGTTTTCATGGTAGATATAAAGATGTTTAAGCTTTCAGCATGTTGTTTATATGCCACATAATAGACGTTCCGAATCGTTCTCATTTTCTGCAATGAGAATGAAATCGTTCGCAAAACGAATGATACCGATAAGTTGATTTTCCATTCTTTAACCAATTCCATTTTTATTGTTACACAGGTTCTCCAATCTATCCAATCCATGGGTATCTCTTTACATTCAAATAATTTATTGAAAACATTAACAATTTCGTCAATTTGGTTGTCCCTATCATATTTCAGACACTCTCTGATATTTTTCAATATTTTAATTGCTTGTTCGATCAGATGTTGGTTGATATAAAAATTATTATCTTGAACACTTTGTCTCGTATGTCCTCAAATGAAACTTTGTTGTATTGGTAAATAAATTCTAGAAATGGATAACCTATGTATCAGCAGATACTGATGAATTTTGGGTATATTCATTTGCATGTTTCTTTCTATTACTGAGAAAGTTCAAAATTTTCTTTTATACAAATCACATTCCATTTCTTTACTAAAACGGTTTCAGTATTCCTGTATAATTTGTGTTATTTTGGCAATAATTCTATTTCTAATGAGTTTATATACTATTTATTCTACTGGGGTTTTTACGTTTCTGTATTTTACGTACGCCTTCCATTTTTCCGATGCTAAAATCATTACTCTTCTGTAAACCATGGTTTAATGTTGTGTTTTGCATCGATATTAACTTCGATTTGCTTCGTCTAACCACTTCATATGTTGTGTTATTAATATTTTATTTTAACTTCCACCATGCCTTTTCGACGTTATCTTCATTGTTGATGGAATTATTCAAGATTTAAATTTTAATCTGTTCTCATGTAGCTGCCATGTGCTTGGATCCAAAATAGATTCAATATTTGTTTTTTGAATATATATTCTGGAGTATTAGGTTTTAGTTATTTTCCGTTTATTATGATCTTAAAAAAGAAATCAGCATATGATATGTACCTACATTACCAGACGAAAGAGCTGGTTACAATCAAAATTTGTGGGCGGATGACTGTTTGTTATAATACAGTCAATAGTTGTCTGTTTACATCTATGGTATTATGCCAAGTGTATTTATGCTGTTCTTTATGTAAGAAAAAGTTATTGGTAATTCGAAGTGAATTTTTATCATAAAATATATTCAGTTTCTTCAGCCAATATGCATCAAATTATTACCGTAAGTAATCTATCACTTCAGTATTTTATATTATGAATGTTCTATTCAAATCGATGATGAAAAAGTAAACCAACACACGAATGAGCTTGTTAGTCGTTATCTTTGCCACTATATTTTAGGATGCTGCCACACTGTAACCTCAGAGACCCATCAATATGACCGTTGATTGTCCGCACCCATTCGAGTAACTCCAATTATGTTTTTTTTTTTTTCATTTTTGCTTGCATTTATTGTTTCTAATAGAATTCAATTTTCTTGTTAATTGACATTTTGTGTGGTCGCGGTAGTGACATTGCGGCAAAAATTGTTGCGAGCACGTCGCAATGCCGGATGTCGTATTCGACGAAACCATGGCTTAAGATCTAATAAAGCTATGGCAAATTATACAATATATTTATATGCATTTCGAGGGATTAAATTTTGATTAATTGATTAGTGAATTTAATAACATTACAGTCAAAATATTAGCCTTCTATGTAGTAATTATTACAGAAGAAGTGCAGTTGAAATCAATAAGTATTGGGTTTTCAGGACTAATAACAATTTCTGCTTAAAGCACCAACAAATAGTTTAAAATATTTGCTACTCTTTCAAACAATCAATAGTTTTTGTTTTAATTGACAATAATTCATTGATTTGATTTTCAATGATTAGGGTAACTGCTTCATAATGATTTCAATTATTTGGATTTGAATCCTTTATTTACCGATTATTGTTATCCCAAGGAAATGTGATTGATATTGTAAAACTAATATTGTTTAACGATGACAATATTTGTTAAGTCACCAGGATTTATAATTTACGGTAAGTATTAACAACAATAATTCCACTTGCAAAATAAATACCTGTTTCATTGCATGGGGTTGTACTATGCTGTGTGCAATTATTAGAACAACAATTAAACAATTAAAAATTGAAAACATATTCAATTGATAAAACTCTTAGCAACAGAATCATCATATTTTCATCCCCCAACTCCCATTTTTCATACGTTAATAATGGTAACATCCCAATGAATTTCATTGATCAACCGGAAATAGTGGTTGGGGTTAAACAATGTGAAAATATTATAGTTGTTTTCATTGCATTTGTCAATCATTTGTAAAAATACATACGGGTAGAAATTATTATAATTTTTTTTTTTTTTTTCGTTTTCATAAATCCACCCTCTTTTTCAATTATTTGTAGATTCGTGGCGTTCGCAATGATATAACAAAAAAAAAATTCAGTAAACCTCATATTTTCCCTTTCAACATAACACATTTTTGCTCTCCTTTATGTTATAAAATTATTATTTTATGAAGAAAATTTACATTAAAAACATTTTATTATGTATTTTATGGTTTGTTTTGCATAGAATTTTATAATTTATGCATATAATTTTTGTTGTTTTCTTTTTGTAAATTATGCGGTGAAATTGGAAAATATAACAGAGGAAAAATGAAAAATCAAAAAGGATATCATCGACCGTATAAATTGAAAATAAAGCATTTTATTCAATTTCAATTTGAAGAAAAATGTATGGGAAAATATTGAAAAATACAAATATTTTTATATGTTTTTCTCAAGATGTTAAAATAAAATATCCAAAATTCTTAAAGGATTTTTCTTGCGTGTCAAATTATTAAAAACTCTATTATATTTCTTATGTTTATATCCTTTATTATTTTAATTTTTCCATATATATATATATGTGTACTCATATATTATGTAGACTTGTAACATGAATGTATTAAAAATCTATGAAAACTTAAAGAGAATCATTTGCTAGAAAAGGATATATAACAACTGAAAGGAAAACTATGTGAAAATTTCAATAATATATATATGTATAAGCGAGTATGTATATTACTAATTTTCATGTATACAAAAAAAAAAAAACATGTATTTGAATATAAGGTAGGCATAAAATTTGAATTTTCATTAGAAAATTGTCCAGTATTAAATGAGTTCGCGACTTAAGATGTTGGATTTTTTCTTCGAAAAAAAATTACTATAAGAAAAATTATTCATATCCAAATAGTGTTGAAATTGAAATAATTTACATTGTCTATACTAAAAATTAGGATATGCATCCTCATTATTAAGTTTGAGGTGTGAACATACAAAGTCAATCAATAAAATTATTTAAATTTTTAATAAATTTTTGTATATTATTCAAATATATTATATGAGCATAAAAAAAAATTGGCTAAAATTGTAATAGAAACAAGAAATCAAATCAACTTTATCGTTAGACTCATGTGTGACAGTGAAGACGAAGCTCCATTTGTGGTGCTAACATCACCAATTATAAATCAGGTATTCAAATGATCTTAAATCATTAAATTAAATTTACTTATATTTTAATAAGTACTTTGCTAAAATAGTTGTTGTCAAGTATAAAAAAAAATGTGATGACCCGATTATACAACATTATGATAATATTAAGGGTTTATTATGGTATACATATACATATATATATCTATATATACCCGACCTTTATATGGATTGATTTTGGATAATCTATATAATTAACAAACTCGTATTGACTTTAAACATCAAAATATATAAAGGGTTGAAATGTGGAATCACCACTCTTCGTTCACAGTGTGGTGACTACTGTATTCGATCGAACCCTATTAAAATTAAACTTTTTTGCTAGACCTTCAGCAAATTGTCAATATAACTCACAAAGTTGAATTTAGATGGGAAAGTAAAAACTATTTAGAATATGTGTAAAGAACTCTCTCTTAAGGGGGTCTGTTTTTTAATTTATTGAGAATACAAAAAAACTTAAAAAACTTTGAAAAACTGTAAAAATAATTTTTGTTTTTATTTATATAAAAGTGCATAAAATGTTAGTTTTTTTTTTAAAAAAAAAGTTATACTTATTTTTTATAATTATTCATACTAAATTGCCCTCCATAAAAAATACTTGTGGCCTATTACACACATAATTTTAAAAGAATCCGATAAAATGGGTTCCTTACAACTATTGTCCATATTTTTTTTCTTCTTTCTAAATTCATTTTTTTAATAATAAAATAAATATTTTTTGTACATATTAATATTAACACATTAGTCTGCTAAAATTAGGTGAGTATTTTACAAAATATTCAAAACATCGTCATTATATTAATCCTGTAGATTTAAATCCACAATGTTCTAAAAAATTATAAGTCACTGGAAAAATGTTTTCGCCATTTCCCAACAAAAATGGTATTATCTTAGCCTTTTTGCATCACGCATTACTACAGTGAACTTCATCGTGATGCCCATATAAGACGTGAAATGACAGTATATTTTATTTCAACCGAAGTGTAAATAACATAGTTTTCATAGTGTTAAACATGTCGAATTTTGTGCCAAAGCAAGTTTTTAGGTAAATTTTACTTCAATACTTTTTTCTACAAAAAAAAACATCCACATCTTGAATCACATAGAATCCTTGTGCAGACTTACAACGATTGCAAAGAATTTATTTTTGACACTGTAAAAATAATGATTTTGATGACGAAGTAATGCAAGTATTACTTGATGAAGATGCAAAATTAATTTGCAATAGCATTAAGAATTGATCACACAATAGTTATTAAACGTTTGAAAGCTATATGGGAATGATGCAAAAGCAATGAAAATTATATGTCATTGGAACTGAAATCGAGCGAAATTGAACTCGCACAATACAACAATTCGAAACAGAAAAAGTAGGTTTAGTGAATCATCAAAACCAGGCTGAATTTAGATGTTTCCAAGCTCATGCTCTATATTTGGTGAAATCCGATATGAGGTATTTAATATGAACTGTTCGTTACCGACTACAATCCATTTTTGAGTCGAGCATTGATGGGAAAAACTACTACAATTCGAACAGAGATACAATAAAATTTTTCTTCACCATTCTTCTGCATACATGAAAACTCTGAAATAGTATAAATTGCCACACCCCCTATATTCACCATATATCTTCTGATTTCTACTTATTCCGTTTCGATGGCCCAGAGTCTGAGTGAATAGCACAGTCACCGCTATTATGAAGATACTAAAAAATCGATGAGTCGTTTTTTCAACGCGGAATTCATATGCTACCCGAAAGATCGAAGAATGTAGTCGCTAGCTATGGACAATATTTTCAATGACATTTTTTTTACTAATTTTTTTATAAATAAAGCATTCATTTCCACACAAAAAAGTAGCAAATACTTAGTCAAGTACCTACATTTTGAACGGTTTAAAATCTAAATTTTGATTGTATATTATTTATTATCGCGACTACCCATTTTAGACTCTATTCTTATGCACAGGACATGCTTGCCCCAAACAAGGTATTTATTGACTAAAAACTACTAAAGATGTTTTACACAACGTGTACGATCTAGACTGTATATGTTAAAATTGTAAGTCATGATAGATACTTAATTTTGAATAATATATCGGTTCCCAACTTTCTCTGTAGTCTATCTTAAGTGCATAGAAAATGTTTATTCTTGCATAATATTATTCTTGCATAATATCTTAGAACGTAATCAGTGTCTTGCATTTCGTTCACTGATGATAAAATGGTTTACGACTACAGATCCGATTTGAAATCCTGCAATGTTAGTTTTTTTTTTGGTTGAACCAAAGAAATTAGCATCGATGATATGGTAAATTTTGGAGTTACAAATTAGACTAGGTTCTGTAAAAGTCAATAAAAAAAATAATTGCATAAAAAGAATTAGCTATTTTTCTATTTCCCATAGGTTTTCGTCATTTAATAATATATTAGTTAATATTTCACAGCATGAACTACTGTACTTCTACTATTACTATCAATGTAAGTATATTCCAAGAAATGCTAAAATCTCTGATAGATAAATGGTCCTCCAATATACACTGGAAAATGTGGACTGCGGAGGACAACGACAACGAAAACAAACTATTTGTGGAAGAGGTGAATTAGGGTGAATCATAAATTTAACAAAAAAAAAATTGATTGTATATTCTTAGAGCCTTTTTTTTTTTTTAATAAAATTTTCGTCAATTAGCAGTAATTTGATCGTCAATTATCAATATTTTTATGAGTATCTAATTTTGGTTTTGCTAAAATTCGAAACCTAAAAATTTTAAATTATACATTAAATGAAATTTAATGATTTTTAAATACCCCTCTTTTTGTTACATTTTCAGTCCGCAAGTTACGGCAAGAAAAACGGTATGTGGTATGCGTCACCAGGTAATCAAGGATGGGGATCGAAATCTCTAAGCCGTAAACCATCAGTATTAGAAGCGGATATAGCACCGTCAACAATAAATCCATTGAAACCAAGTGCAGGACGTGTTATTCGAATTATAAATAGTATTGATCATAGTACACAGGTAAAACTAGGGTAAAACTTTAGTAGGGATTTGTATACAAATATCTCTATTTAAAAATTAATTTATAAATCTCTATTTGTTTATCAACGAATTGCAAATTATATATTTTAGAGTCAAGAAATTCAATGTACAGAATATTAGTGTTTTTGTAGCATAGATCTGAATCATGCTGTGTGTAGCATAGCTCTGATGAAGTTCTAAGAATTTTTGTGATTGTGTTGAGAACACATTTTTATTACTTTTAACTTTCAGCTAATGCCACAGAAATCGGAGGTCTCATAAAAAATCAGTTATGCAACGTTTTTAGTTAATTCAATCGCCTTTTCTAAAAGAGTGCTCTAGGGGCCGTCACCCATATGAATATTACCAAATATATTCTATATTTATGTGAGAAACTATGTTGATTCATAAATTATTTAAATTTGATACTCGCATTGTGTCCGACGTGATGTGTATTCATATAATAAAAAATGTACAGATTTATTTAATACCACAGTCTACATTTTTGATTTATTAGTAAAACACTTGTGAAGAACATCACCTTTACCACCTTCTATTTATTTGATATATACCCAAAAAGTGTGTAATTTTTAAAATAATTAAACTTCCTAATAATTTTATGAATTTCCTATATTCATTCTGGCATTAATCTTAGCTCATTCAAATCCCGTATTTAAAGCTACTGATATTGCCAATCCATGAACACATTTATATGAAGGTATGTAGAAGCATGTTTGTTATTGTTGCAGAGATTTAAACAAAATTTTGTTTTAATTTGTTCCATCGCAAGGACACTCATCGAAATCTATTTTCGGTTAATAGTCGTGCTTAAAAAAACATATCAAGGACAAATAAGTTTTGGTGAAGCAAAAAATTACAAAGAACTTTTTTTCCATAATTTTGCATACCAATTTCAGAATTCCCAATTGCCACTTCCTCAGGGTCTTTGTTTAACTCAATTATGCATTAAAATCTCTAAAAATCTAATGATATATTTCCATTCACTTCATTCAGAAGTTGGAGCTTATGCTTAAATGACTCTAATATCTACTTAATCATCAATATTTTAAAATATACCACCATTATGTTCATTATGAATTCAGATTGCTGCTTTGTCCATATAATTAGTTAGTGTGGATATCTGTTTATTTGACATAGATGATAGTTCTTATTATCAAGTTATTTTGGATTCAGGATAGCAAAATATTTGTCAAACTAACTCTTAAATGCGGTTGTTTCGATATTTTGCAACTTCATCTAGAATTTACAATGGGTCACACAATAATAATTTAATTTTAATGATAGCAAAAATTGTTTTCCTTGGTATATACTCGTAAATAAGCATTGGCAATCGAAAGACAGACCTTGAATTAATTCACTGCCAACCATATCACTGTATTAAAAATATAAAATAGCAAATATCCTTCATGCAAATTAAAGTATATACTTGTAGCTATAGAATGAATATAGGAGTGTTTATATACAATTAACTGGACTGTATTATTATAATATAAACTCTGTAATTTCCTTGGTTTAATATTAAGATTTTATTTCTTTAGGGAATCAAATTGGAAAAATCCTTTTGTGAAAAAAAAAAAAAAAAAACAAATTGGTAAAATATAAATCATTATATTGTATAAATTATAATATTTTTGTCGTTACGACTTTACGTTACAAGCATAACGATTTCTATATGTGTGATCCAAGTATTTAGGACTAATTTTATAGTAGATATTATTGCACACGATATTAGAAATTAATTTTCATACATTTTCCAGGCCTCACTGTACGTGTACATTATAATTGCAGTATATTCTACTATATTTGCATATCTGTAGTATTCTAGGAAACGTACCTACTAATAAGCTACCAAACACATAATTAATGTATATGTATGATATAGATATCGTTAATCTTGCCTATAGTAGTAATTTGGCATAGATTGAGCATTATCAGGATTGAAATGTTTATCATCAAAATATTAATTTGCACACAGTGCGACAATATATGGAATAATTAATACTGCGGGATGTTGAGCCTCGAGCCTCTAGACTGTTATAATGTAGACTGTTAACTTTTCACTATGGTCATTAATCAGAATTGAAAAGGTGTTCATTCCGCGATAATTAATAGAGCCAGGTGCATAAAACAAGTGTATACTAACTTAATGCAGGCATTATTAAATATTAAAGATTATTCATTAAGTAATCATCATCTCGACCTTTACTCCACGTGGGAACATAGAGTGATCTCTGGCCAGCCCCTCCACTTCATTCCATCCCCTTCCACTGGTGCCAGTCTGCTTAATGACGGTTCTTCGCCACGTTGATTTTGGATGACCGGATCTTATAATATCCTTATAATATTCCAGTCAAGTGCGTATTTTGCAATATCACCAACCGGTTGCCTCAGTGTACAGTCGATCTAATTCGACTTCCACGCCTTTAGATCTGCCAGTCTCCACAAATTTTCATTTGATATTGTATTTGGCCAGAAATTTTTTAGTATGCGCGTCTAAAGTGCATATTGACGAAAACATGAATTTTTGACACTGATTCAATTCCACTTTCTTCGGCTGACAAATTTTATTCATCAAATTCTCATTTGATATTGTATTTGACTAGAAAATTTTTAGTTTGCGCCGAAAATACGTAACCACAACTTTAGATTTTCTTAAATTTGTGACGAAAGCCTGAGACTCTACGTAATCTATTACTTCGCCGCTGACTGCAAGTCTTCTCGAAGTACCAATTTTAAATTAGTTTCATCTTTGAATCATTGATTTTTGGACCGGCTTGTGAGCTGTATTTCGCTATTCGTTCAAATTTCATGTTCATCAGTTTCGACGGTATTCCATAACTTTCGAGCATTGTCTATATCATACCACGATCAAATCTATCGAATGCCTGATTAAAATCGACAAATAACATATACAATAGCGTTTCCTATTCAATCGACAGCTCAACAATAGTCTGCAATGTATTGATATGGACCAGGCCTGAAACCTGTCTGTTCCTTTCAAATACCCGATTTTAAAATTGCACTTATCCTGTCGTGCATGATAATATATATATAACTTTGTTAATCGCGTTCAGCAAAGGGATACCACGCCAGTTCTCGAAAATACTCGTGTTACCCTTTATCGTCAACTTAATTATCAACCATTTTTCCATAAGGTTGAAATATCATCCGTCACATACTAATTGATTTGCTAAATTGCCTGTGAACCTTTGTCTTACCATTTCCTTATGAAGTTTATCAACGTTTATACATCAAGTATCAAGTAGTGAGTACTGAAAACATCTGCACCTCTATAGCCACGAACGTCTAACAGCGGATTACTCCATCTTCTACTAATTTTTATGTGATCTGTTTGATTTCTTTTGTGCACAAATATATTACCAACAATCACAAGGTTATAATTACTGCACATTTCCGCAAAAAGTTCTCCATAACAGACTCTCAGTCTATATCGTTGGAGCCAACGTTTGCATTGGCCTCACATGAATATGTTTAAACTAAAAGCAAAATATGCAATATTTCATATGATATATTTTACATCACGTTATAATGAGATTGATTTGTACATACTTTTATTTATGCCATTGAAGTATATATTCGATACTTCAATACCGTAGACAATTGAATCAATTGCAGTTTGTCGTTCTTTATATGCATGTAACATCACATGTGAACTGAACTGAGAATTTTCCTATGGAATGCAATCATTAATTCAGTATATTGGAGCAATAATTCCTAGTTACGTAGTTTGTTGCTCTAATGTTTTTCTTTCTTTTTCATGAGAAACACAATAGATGAATTAGTTATATAAGACATTTGAATATACTGTGAGTTTTCGGTTAAACTACATGATGGATTGAATAACCTCGACGTTTATTTAGTCATACCTTACCAACCCAAGTGATACTTTATTTTTTATATTTCAAGTCACTTGTGCACGTAGGTCATTGTCATTGTGGTATTCGGAAATTTAGATCAGCACTTTTTTATTATCATCTGTTCGGTCGGAAATGGGTGCATTAATCTGAAATTTCTAATAACCGACATTGTATAATACAGTACATTAAATAGTGGAAAGGATTGTTTGTATGAAAAAACTAGACATTATTAATATTGTACAGGGATTAACACCCGTTTGCAATATTAGCATACATTTAAATCCATATAGGCAATAAATGTTATAACGGCATAGTGCAATGACTCCTCTTCCCTCTCACATATGTAAGATTTTCTTAAATTACTGATCAGATAGACATAAATTTACAGAAAAAGCTCAAAAATTGAGGTAATGGAATAGATGATTAATGGAAATTTTAAGAAAGTGTTTATGTATCACCATATCAGCCCACTGTTAGTATTACATCTACAACAATAGAACATTTATAGCAATTTGACGTTTTTCTAAATAATCAGCATACTAAGACTTCTGACAGTCATTTCCAAAATGAACTATATCCTGAGGATTTTGATAGTTAATAACCAGTTCAATAATTGATTTGGAGCGGGAATCTTTGAATGGATCCAACAATGATAAAGCACTTAATCAATTTATTGATCAATATTCATTTGGACATCTAAGTAATAAACATAACTTGCTTCTCTACTGCGGAATGGAAATGAGTGTAATCGAATTCTGATTTTCTTGATTTGGCGTGGGATGGGAATCAAATTCTATAGTATTTAGCATTACCGTTGTGTAGTTTAGTATCGTAACGTTAACCGTAACGTCTAATTATTTGTTAAAAATTTTGTTGTTATTTATAATTGTATTTATTTAAATGTTTTAAATAACTTACTGTTTTAATGTATTTTTCCTTGTACCACCGCTCAACGATCGATCGTTGATTTTGATCTTGTTGTGGCCGATGATTATGACGCTAATGAGTAAATATCGTTGTTGTTGTTGTTCACTGTTTTAACTTATTTAATTTAAAACTCAATTTTTTATTTTCAATTTTAATTTAATTTTCACTTTATTTTTGTTTTTATTATTTTTCTTTTGTTTTCTATATTTTAATTTTTTGTTTGGTAAAACGATTTTTATATTTTGTCGCGTCGACTATTGAGAACGTACTGAT
>JANSTX010057987.1:9062-24199 GCA_027564355.1 Penthetria funebris
AAAAGAAGAAAAATTAAAATTGTCTGTGAATCCCAGGATATAATATCAATAATATAATAACATTTTACTTACATGTCCATTTTGTAGATATAATGCAATGAACTCATAATGACGATCATCAGCAACATAAAATAGTACACCATCTAATTCTGGTGTCTTAAATTGCAAGGAAATATCATATGTTGTTCGTAATTTTGATGGTATTTTAGTGAATTCAACACGACTATTACCAGTTGTTCCTGCAAATAATAATAATAATTTTTCAATTAAACAAAATGCACTCATAATCATTAGAAAAAGATGTACCAAATCGATAACCGGAATCAAAATCTTCATATATTTCTGGTACAACTGGGAGCACACAATATGGTGGTTGTTTTGGATCATATACTGGACGCGGTCTAGTTGGACGTACTGTTGTAGATGTTGTACTAATTATTTCATTTTTGTTTTTCATTTCATTTTCTAAATCTTCTAAGCGTATCCTTTCTAATTCTTCTTCCGCTTGTTTTCGACGTTTTTCTTCTTCTTCTTTTTCAGCTTCAGCTGCTGCTGCAGCGGCTTCTTCTTCTTCTTTTGCTCTTCGATTAGCCTCCTCGTTCTCTTTTCGTATTTTTTCTTCTAAATCTTTTTGTTTTTGTTTTTCTTTCTGTTTTTTACTTTCACTCTCAATTTCGTTAAATCGATCATCCGTACTACCATCTGGATAACGTATTGGAACCGAAGCTATATCATAATCTAGAATATTTTTTTTTTATTTTAAATTTATTTAATTGAATGCTTTTGACAATTATTGATCATTAAAAATATATATATAAACTTTGAACTAAACAAATCTAAAATTATGTTGAACAATTGATTTCGACTGAAATTACTGTTCAATAATATTAATTTACCCAATAAATCACGTGCACAATTATCTAATACTGCTGATTTTCGATCCGTTGAATTTGCAAAGTTTACAATCTGGGCATTAATAGTAACATCACTGATGCATCCAACAAAATAGGCAGTATTTGCTAATGCATGTTTTGGTGTTTTAAATCCATTTGGCAAACCGCCAAAGTAGATATCCCCATATTCTATATTTAATGGTTCTGATGAGCTTATTTCTTGTCTATTGAGGAAATTTCAAGATTTTATAATTATATATAATTCTTCAAATATGTATACTTACGTTAATAATGTCGTTTCATCAATATGTAATTGTAATTGTTTAGCATCATGCCTAGCCGTTACAACATGCCATTCACCATTATTATAAGTTTTATCTGCACCAGTATAAATTTCATTTTTCATGCTTCGCAATACCAAACCACCATTTTCCAATGTTAAACCAATTGTTGAACTTTGATCATAATTTGTTGCATAAAATATAATGCCAGTATCTTGTATTGTTTTAAATTTAAGATTTATTTGTAAATGATTTTCAGACGATACATTTCCTTTACGTAAATAACCATATTCACCAGGTGCATAAGATAGTATGGCTGAAAATTTCTCTGGACATGCTTGACGAACACCATATGCCTTTAGATTTTGACTTAAATCAATTGGTGTACCACTTATATGAACTGCATCAATACAACCATCGAAATGCTTATCGGTTAATTCACTATGATTTAATTTACCCGGATAACCACCAAAATACATTGAATCTGATATTTTTAAATTCTCTTCACTACCTTCAGCCGTTTCTTTTTGATATATATCAATGCCATCAACTTTTAACAGTCCCGTTCTACCTAAACGTTCTGCTTCCACAATATGCCATTTATCATCATTGAAAGTTTGATCTGAACCAATTGAAACCAAATGTTGACCAAGTTTATATTTGAAATAAACACCACCATCACGCATTTCAATTGATATGAAATGACGATGTTTACCAGCATAGAACATTAAACCATCAGTTGTATCACGACCGGTCTTAAATTTAAATTGTATACTTGAACGTTGTTTAAAACTATATGGTTTTGCGTCTAATATAACATAACCTTGTCCACTAAATCGATAACCAGTTGCCGGTTTATCTGATGTAATTAAACGATCGCGTTCTACTGCCCCGTGATTATTATCTTGTCCATCAATAAAATTCCATAAACCAACTTCATCATCACCTATACGTAAATCTTCAATTTGTCCCTCAAATGAACTATATTTTAAACCGTCTTGCATAGTAAAATCAGGCGGATAACCACCAACAAATAATTTACTATTTTCTTTATCAACATTAAATATTGAATCGGCACCAGGCAATATTTCATCAACTTCATGAATTTGTTCAACGCCACCTTCTAGTTCTTCACGTATTATTAATTTTACCTTTTCACCGGTACGTTCGGCAATTACTTGATGCCATTGCCCATTTGCAACATGTTTATTACCTACAATTTTTTGTGGTCCATCACCCAAATCAACGGTTAAAATTGGATAACCATTTTCTATTTCTAATGCCATAAAATCATTACGTTTATTTAAACCAACAATACCACCACCACCACCTTCGCCGTTCCCAGAAACATGTTGAGGTCCATCAGTTTTATTAACATTACCTAAATACATTAGAAAACCATTTGGTTTATTTGTTCTGAAGAAAGCCGATACCCGTGAATTTGTCGATAAAAGTTGTAAATTTTCTGGTGTTTGTAATTCTAATGTTGTATTTGGATAGAAATTAACACCAACTTTAATACTATTTGCAATGTCTCTGGCTGTATCAATTTGTCGTTTTAAACGTTCAATACGTTCACCTAAATCACTACTGATTTTACCAATTTCATTTTGTTTTGTATCCAATTTGTCCACCAATTCTTTTAAATCTGGTATCAATGTAATGACACGATCAACTTGATTTGTTGCTTGTGCAATATCTTTATTGGCATCGTCGATTTTTTTTGGCATTTGTTTTGCATTTTTCAAATCATTTGGTAAATTCTTACTAATCGGTTCTAAAATTTTAAGTGCATTTTTTGCATTTGTTTGTGCATCAATTGCTTTGTCTCTTGAATCTTCCAATACTTCTGTTTGTTGGGATTCGGCACGGAAATTTTCTAATGATCTGTACAAAATTAGAGAAATAAAATATGGAATATAACTCTAACTTAGTAACATAAACAGTAACAAAAATTAATTTACTCATTAATTGCTGTATTTTGATTATCACTGTGTTGATTTGTATCAATTATTTTATTAACTGTTTGTGTTGAATTATTTAAATGTGGTTGTAATTCGACTTGAACTTGAGACAATGATTTTCTTGCTTCGCTTAGCTTTTCTCTTGCAACATTATCTGATTCCACAGCACGTGCTTCAATGCCAACACACTATTATTATATGAAAAAATATGGATATTCATATATTAATTTATAATTTAACAAAACAATTTTAAAACATACTAATTCAGTTGCATTTCCAGCTGCATATTTTGCATTTTTAATAGTATTTCTAGCACTGTTTACAGCGTCTACAATATCAGAATATGCGTTTGCTGCCTTTAAAGCTGTTTCAGAATTTGCTGTTATATTTGATAATTCAACACTTAGGATTTTTGCCTAAAAAATAATTTAAAGTTTTATAACAATTTGAGTTTTATAAAAAATAATATCGAATATAATTTTTAATGCAATTTAAGTTGCAATTCATTATGATTCATATAAGTACAACTTTTTCTGTTCTCGTTTTCTTTTCTTGTCACCTATAACGTATAATACTCTGTGAGTACTGTATAGATCTTAGTATCTCGATTCATTATATAACTACTGTTAAAGCATTGAGCTGTCGGAAGAACAACTATCATATCCAGTTCCCGAAAGCACTGCTTGAAACTATATACAGTTCGTTGCTGTATATTATTATTATTATTTATATATATATTATTTGAAATTACTGTTCACATTAGAAATACTTTAGAATTGTAGACGATTAATGGAACAATATAGAATTGGTATTGACCTTTATAGATCAATCAATTAAAGTTGTAAAGTGATGGATGATTCTCCAGCTGGCTATTTTATTGGTGAGATCTTTTTTTATTGGTTAAATCTTTTTCATCTGTTTACCCTCTTTGTTGTCGAATTACACAATGTGAAAGTAAAGATGCATTTGAGTAACATAGATAATGGTCGGTCGCACTCCTTTCTTCACCACTAATGCCATCCGTCTCAGTATTAATTAATCAATTTACCAACACTTACCGCTTCAACTAATTTATTTTGATTGTTTACCGCCTCTTCTGTTATATCTCCTAAATTATCGTATTCCTCATTTTTTGTTGGCAATAATTTATCAACATGTTGATCGATATCTTTCAATTCATTATTTACACTATCCAATTTTGTTGTATGTTTAAAAATTTCACCAAATGTTATTTCACCTTTTCTCGATAAAATTGCTGTATCTTCAATGTTTTTCTGTGCCTCTTTTGATTGATTAGTTACTGTATCATATTTTGACGTAACTCTTGCATCTTTATTATTTAAGTGTATTGGATGTACGGAATCGCAAATTTTTTTTGTTTCAGAACTCCAATGAATTAAATCATCTAATTTATCACTGAATTGACCAATGACATTCTTTAAGTCCTCAAATTTTTTATTTTGTTCCGTAACTGGCATATTATGTCTCTGAACTGATGTTAAACATATATGCGATGCTTCTAATTGCTTTATGGATGGTTTTGAATCGATAATATGACTCTTTATGTTATTTAAAATATCCTTGGCTTCATTAATGGAATTTTCAGCTCTAGTATCTATAATGGTAATAAAAGAAAAAGAAAAAAAAAATATACTATACTATTATTAAGAATTACTATGCATATACACTTACTACTATCTGATGCATAAAAACTATCAGCTAATTTTACAACATCTCTAATTGTATTTTTAACATTCTTATTGGCAAATCGACTACCATCCAATACATCACTCGATTCATTCAATAATTTATCACTGGATAGTGCACGATCTTTTGCCGTTTGTTCAGCGTATAAAATACGACGATCTAAATTTTTTGTATCCATTTCAAGTGAATCAATTTCTTGTCTTAATGGAGTTAAATTAACACCATTTGGATCTAATGCCAAAACTTCCGGTTCGATTTTGTCAACTAAATCATTATAATAATTTAATTTTTGTGCCGTAAAATAACCACCGGCAACAGTTTCAAAATCAAGAATAACAGGATCAAGTTCATTACGAATTCCATCGGTTACATCAAGTAATGCATGATGACATATATCACATTCATGACAACCAGAATCTGGTATCAGAACCCATCTATATGGACATGCATCACATTTTTCACCAACGACACCCGTTAAACATTCACATTGACCGGTTTGTGCATTACAACCAAGACCACGTGAATAATCTGTATTACATGAGCATGCTGGAAGAAAGAAGTTATTTTTTTTTTTTAAATAAAATCTATTCAATAATCCATTTTATTAATTAAAAAACAAAAAAAACAACATACGTAGACAACCATCAGATGTATAATTCCAATAACCAGGTAAACAACGATCACATTGTCTTCCTGTTACACCCGGTTTACATCTACATTCACCAGTATGATCATCACATTGTGTACTATTTGAGGATATTGCACAATCACATGCTTTACATCCTAATCCTGAATCGAAACCATAATGATCTTCTTCACATCGATCACATTTATCACCAACAACATTATTATGACAATGACATGTTCCTATATATGAATCACAATGTTCGGTACCAAGGACATCACAAATGCAATCTATACGGGAAAGAGGTGGTTGGATATAAATTTTTATTCAAGAACCTTGTGTAAACATTGAATTAATTTAAATATTAAATCACCAAATTGAACTGCATATGTTTTCATTCTAAATATTATAATATTTAAAATTAATTTATAGCCAATAAAATACTTACTCTGACAATCTTTTAATTTTATTGCATCACCATAAAATCCCGGTGCACATAAATTACATGCTCTACCAAATGTATTATTTAAACAATGTAAACATTCACCACTTACAGAATCACAAGCACCCGGTTCTTGAGGATTAATATTACCAGAACAGTCACATGTTTTACAAAAATCACCTAAAATAAAGTTTTAAATTAAAAAAAATTATTCATATTTTATAACAATTATCAAAATATATTACCCTCTTTCTCAGGTTGTCCATAAAATCCAGCAGCACAACTTTGACATCTTTCACCTGTATATCCATCACGACATGTACAATGGATTGCATATCCATCTTCTGAAATTTCACAACTTGTTGCAAAACTTTAAAAACAAATGAGAGAAATATTTGTGAAAAAATTAATATTTCTAAAATAAATATGTATAATAATTTTATACTTATTTGTTTCAATTGGCATTGGACAAGCACAAATCATACAATCATGTGGTGTACCATATGTTGCATTGCCATGATAACCGACAATACATTTTTCACAATGATCACCAGTTGTAAAATGTTTACAATTCTATATAAATTAAAAATGTAATCCGTAAATTATTATAAATTTAATAGAAAACAATAATGATAATATAACATCATACTTCATAATTATAAACTTACATCACAAATTCCAGTATTACAATTACATGTATCAGCATGTCCATTACATTGACATGGTACACAGTAACCACCATATGGACCTGTTGGATCACGATAATATCCCGGTGCACAATCCTCACATGATAAACCCTTATAACCGGGTGGACAATGACACTTTTCAACAGCCAATTCTTCATACGATTTATAATTATCTTCATCTTCATCGGCCATCGATAAATACACATCTGATAAACGACTAATTATTGTCTGTTCCCAATAAGTTGCACGTACATAAATAGCATTTAAATCACGTAAAACAATCATAAATTGTTCACGACTAACTGCTGCACCCGATATTGTTTGGTAATTTGATTCAACCATTTTTACACTACCATAGAAATAATGTGCATTTGCCGGTTGTTCATAACTTTGATGTATTATAACCATATCTTTACCCTCTAATATAATATCGGGACCAATTAATGCTTTACCAAATAATCCGGTTGTATAATAAATTGTATATGTTAAATAGCCACCATATGCTGTTAAATGATTATTTTGACTAAGTAAATAATCTAAGACACCAAAATAAATTAATCCTTCATCATTGTCTTTTGCACTTAAATCAACTTCTAATGTTGTGTCATTTATTAGTATTTCATCGGGTGTTAATGGCCAACGTGATATTTGTGCACCCATTGCACTAACATCAATTGTATTAATTGATGCATCTTTTGTCATACTAACATTAAAGGGCATTAAATAGGCACGATCACAACGTGATGTTCTACCAAAACAGAAACATTTTGTACAACCTTGTGGATTTGAATGATGTAAATTATATGTACCATCAATACAACGATCACATGCAGCACCGATTACATTTTTCTTACAGAAACATGTTTCATCAGTTTGATCACATATTTCAAATGTTGTACCGTCTGGATTACAACGACACGGTTCACAATGAGGAAAATTGAAAAATCCATTAATACATTTATCACATGATCGACCTTCAATGTGTGGACGACATCTATAAATTTGTTTTGAAAAAAATACATTATTTTAAATTTATGTGGGCTATATACTAATTAATAAATTTTATACTTACTGACATGTACCATTTGTTAAATCACATTGTAAATTACCACGATCAACACCCATTGGATTACAATTACACATTTCACAACCAATAATTTGATCAAAACCAAATGTGTATGGTTCACATTTATCGCATTTTTCACCGGTAACACGTGGCGGACATATACATTCACCAGTATCTTTTTCACATAGTGCTGTCGACGGACAGTCACACGGTTTACAATCGGGAAAACCATAAAATCCGGTTTTACATTGTTCACATTGTCTGCCAATGACATGTGCCTTACACTGACACTGACCACCAAATGGATCACATTCAAAACTTGTTGAACCATAATAATCACATTGACATGGCAATGCACCACTATTATAATCAGATGTTAATGAAAATACAGCCTGTTTACAAAATTCCGTTGCATTTAATTTTATATCAAAATGATCTTGGCCACATTTTTGTATAAATTCTTGTGTCTGATCAAATTGATCTTCACGTAATAATTGTTCGGTAAATTGATCGGCCGGTACAAGCAAAATATAATCGAACCATACACCTTTTGGTAAATTATTTGTAAACGTTATCGTAATACCTTCTTCAATATCAAATGAATTATAACCATTATCTTGTGTAATAAGTTCTCTGCATCCTGAATTTGATGGACAATTTCTTAATGGTAATTTACCATCATAGGTCTGTTTATCGGTTTGAATTTTATAATTTATATCAAATTTTCGATGATTCGGTTGATAAAATTGTGCAATAATATGATAACGTCCTGGATATGAAACTTTTGAACGAATTTCAATTGTCGAATTGTCACTATTTAAATAAATAAGTTTTGTTGAATTATCGTATACATCAACTGGATTCTTTACGGCTATTCTATGTTCATGATCGTATTCAAATTCAATCTATAAATGAAACGATCATAAATAAAAAATTTCTATTTTTCTATAAACAAAAAATATTCAAATTAAAGTATTTACCTTTTTTGAATCAGGTGCACCTCTAAATGTTGCTGGAACACATTTACCATTTTTCATAACACAAACAGAATTTGGTGTTATCAAATCAATTGACCATTCATTAACGGGTATTGCTGTTATGGATTTAATGGCAACACGTGATTGATCATCACCCTGGTAAGTAAAGTATTTTTAATTTTAATAAAATGTTTAACAAATATTTCGGGCATCAATTCTGTACATCTTTACCAACTATCACAGAGGGGTAGTAAAATATGAAATTAATTATTAAAGTCAATTTTCAAAAATTTTCTTGAATAAAAGTTCGAATTATTGCACAGACAGAAAAGTTTTCTGTTGGTGACATTGTTTTTCGATTTAATATACTAAAAACGAGGTTTCTAAATTTTTTTTACATATACTAGCATACGTTTAAATATTAATAAATGCATTTTTGAAACAAAACTGCATTATTACTCATATCAAATGGTTTCAAATTTCAATTGTAAACTAAACAAAACGTTACACTAAAGTGCCGATGCTAAATACAAAACAATTGCATAGATGACGAATGGAGTGGCAGACTGTTATCAAGATTACTCAATTCATCTTTACCTCCACGCGGCGTCACCGCGTGATTACAATATATGTCGGTCATGACGTGTGATCGGGACTGAAATTATGGTTTAGTGTCGTGTTTATCGACCGGTTGAAAAATCTAGAATTTTACAGTTCACAATTATAGTTATTTTAGTTCACATTCGATGTTAATATTAAAAATAGAAAAGTAACATCGCAGTGCCGCTGAATGCATCCATGTGGTGAACATGTTAACATGATGCAAATTACATCAATCATTTTTTATTATCGCAAATATTACCCTTCGTTACTATTGACTTTATTTAATTTTTGTCTGTTTTTTTTACAAATTCTGAATTATTTTAGATGACAAGTATGTGGTATTTAATTTACAAAACTAAAACTGCTAATAATAAAATTCATACAAGTGCTTATAGTTGAATTGTAGGAACTAATTCAGGTTAATTATTTTACAATATGTCTAAATGTTATCATCCACAAAAGATCAGAGTCACATACAATTTGACTAAATATATACGTGTGCAATAAAAACTTCAATTAATTAATGAATCTGCCAAGAAACCCTTTACTTTCGATAGCGGCCAAAAGTATATATTAAAATACTTATTTGACCCAAAATCTAAATATTCAATAGATATGCATATATACTTACAATAACTTCAATAGCACGAACATCGGTTGTATCAAAGAAGAATATCTTTTCACGTGATTCAGAATCAATAACTGGTTGTCGACAAACGGTTGTAAACGTACAAGGATATAATGTAACAACACCATCTTGTTCATCATCACCAGCAAAATTAATTTTTACAATAAATGTTTCCGGTTCAGTTCTATCTGTTATATAGTCAACAACAATAATATATCGTCCTGAATATGGCACATCAACAATATAATTTAATGTTGTCTGGCTTGGTGTAATAACTGGCAGTGCATCTTCATTTAATATCGATAAATGTTCAAAATCTTCATAAATTTCATTTGGCTTAATGGGTTTATTATTTTCAATAATAAATGCATCATAAATTGGATTATATTCATAAATTAATGGGTACTTGTAGTGACGACATAATCCTAAATTACCAATTTCACATGGATTTTCAATTTTTCTTGTTAAAATACTTGCTTCATAGTAGGCAGCCGGAAGTAATACAAAATAATCCTAATAGGAAATTTTAATTAAACAAATATTTTATCAATTTAAAATCTGAATGTGTTTATTTTTTTTTTTTTTACCAAGAAAAGATATTTATCTGTTTTTAAACTAATTGTATAACGTCCTGGATCTAATACAATTGGTGATGGAATTTCACCCTTTGCACCAGATACAGTAACAAATTCTGGTTTCGATGTTGGTTTAAATAATACTTTTGCACTGTAAAGTAAATAAATACAAATTAAACATCCACAATAGTTAGAAATATATAATTTGTACAATTATGGACCAAAACCTAATTGCAATGGTACTAAAAATCTAAATCAATTATGAAACCAAAATGTTATTAAATAATAATAAATCTTACGTTTGATCAACTTCGCTTGGATTATCCGATGTTATCAAAATTTGTGCAACGATATTTTCATCAGTTGGATTAACATAACGTATAACCATTCGATAAACAGATGAACGTCGTATTGAAACTTCATTTATAACTTCACTTTGTATTGTTGAAAATTTAGCATAACCACGTTTACTGAAATTTGGAAATTGTGATTCATCAAATTGATAACGTACATTTGTACCAGTCGGTGTGTAACCATCTTCGTATTCAAATTGATTTTGATACAGTGTTGGGAAGAAATGTGTTGTTAGTGGATTAGTACATGTACGACCTGCAACACGTGGATGACATTTACATTGACCAGTTACTTTATTACATATTCCATTAACTGATCCACCAATATCACAGCCACAATCTATACATTTAATAGATAGATTAAAATTAGTTAAAATCAATTGGTCCATAAATTAGTTGAAATTAATAAAATTTACCTTTACAACCAAATAAACTACCACCAAATAAATCAAATGAACCATCTTTGCATTCATTACAACTTCTACCAAATACTGACGGTTTACAAGGACATTGCCCATGTTTTGATTCACATGTATCTAAACTTCCGGTCGTACCATCCAAGAAGCAATCACATTCTTTATTTGTATTTTTTTTAATTTAAACAAAAAAAAATATGTACATAAATTTCATCTTCAGAAACGTTTTGTATATAATAATTTACCTTCACATCCATCTGCATTACTAATATTTAAATTCCAATAAAGTGGTTTACACTCATCACAAATACGTCCTTGAACACGTTCTTTACATTGACATAATTCACCGGCCGGCACCGAACCACAACCAGCAAATTTTGCAATAACACCAGCTGGATCACAATTACATTCTTCACATGCCGGAAAATTATAATATCCCTCTTTACATTGATCACATATTTTACCATCGAAATTATTTGAGCATAGACATTGTCCCTCAGCATTACATGATATACCATTTGAACCACGTGTATCACAATTACATGTTAAACATTCTGGATACGCATAATAACCGGTACTACATAATGTACATTGTTTGCCAGCATAATTCGATAGACATGGACATTTTCCTGATGCATCACAATAGGCTGATACACTGCCTAATACTGAACAATTACATGGTGCACAATCTGGATAATTATAATAGCCGGGTAAACATTGATCACATCTTGGTCCACCATAACCTTCTTTACATAAACATTGTCCATTTTTTTTTTCACAACGTTCAGACAGTGTTCCTTGTATTTCACAGTTACAATCTGAATGTATAATGGGTAAGAAGAAAATTCGTTTAAAAAATTTTGTATTTATAACAGAATTTTAGACCCATATGTTCTCAGATTGATTACCCTGTATAATAATTTTTATTTTTTTATTAACATTCAACATATACTTACATTTGCAATCTGGATAACTAAAGTATCCGTCTTTACAACGATCACAATGTGTACCATTAAATGTATTATTACAAACACATTGACCAGTTTGATAATCACAAACATTATTCACCGATCCGATGCCATTACATTGACATGGTTCACATTTTGGAAAATTATAATAACCATCGGCACATTTATTACAATAGTTACCAGCAAAATTTATTTTACATGGACATATGCCATTACTGGCCTCACAATGATATCCATTTGTTCCATTTAGATTACATTCACAAGCTCTACAATTTGGATATCCAAAGTAACCGTACGAACATGAATCACAATTTGGTGCTTGAAATTCAATGCGACATTCACATCGACCCGTCTCTTC
The DNA here is from genome assembly GCA_027564355.1 of Penthetria funebris. Taxonomy (NCBI): domain Eukaryota; kingdom Metazoa; phylum Arthropoda; class Insecta; order Diptera; family Pleciidae; genus Penthetria; species Penthetria funebris. Next base: position 21,605 of record JANSTX010057987.1, read on the forward strand.
TGCACAATTACCCGTTGAATAGAAATTATTACAATTACATGCTATGGATGAATTAAAAAACAAAAGAAATATTAAAATATTATTTAAAACTATTATTTGTATTTTAGTTAAACTTACGACTACAAACATCAGTTTCATTCCAATGTTTTTGATAAGGACGATAATATGTTGGTTTACATTTATTACAATTAATACCCTCAGTATTGTGTTGACAATGTTGACAAATACCACCACCATCATAATTACCATGTATATCTAATGAAAGTCCTCGAAAATCTGTTTCTTCATCATAAATACATGTATTCGAGTGACCAAAACAATTGCATGCTATTTTAGAAATTAATCAAATCAGTATTAAAATCTGGCACAGTTGAGAGAAAAAAAATAGTACAACTATCAGACTATCAGATTAATCAGTCGACAAGTTAAATGAAATTCGCGATTCTTTTCACTTAACACATCCAATAATCTGAAGCAATATATTATAATTTATCACTAATTCTTACGTTCACATTGAAATGGTCTTGCATTTGTATTCTGATGCCATTTTTTCTGTTCGAATCCTGGACAACAATCAGCACATTGAATACCACATGTATTATGACGACATTGACATGCCAAAATTCTGGTTGGACTTAGTGGATCCAATACATGACAAGTATCGGCATGACCATTACACATACAACGTCCTCCAATTGATATATCTTTTATCGAATAAAAATACTGCAAACAATCAAGACAAGTTTAAAGTTTCTCATTTCTAAAATATGTACCATAAATTTATTTTAAAAAGATATACACTTACACGTCTCGTTACAGTTGGATCTTGTCGTGCCACTGACATCAAATGACCCAATAGATTTTTTGTTCTCAAGAAACGAAAACGTACATTCGTTGCCCGTGTCCATTCTTGTAAAGTTGTTGAATTAAAATAATTGTTTGCCGATGGTCGATTATTTAATAACATAACTGGTATTTCACCATTTTCAAGTGGTACAATCTTTGAATATTCCGTTGTACAAATAACATCATCATCGCTTGTTATTGGTCTTAAACTGTCTTTGCCAAAATATGTTTCACAGTCGGATGGTGTATCCGAAAAATGTTGCCATGCTTTCCATGTTTTACCATAATCACTTGATTTTTCCAATGTCCATAAGCCTGGTCTTGGTGAATTACCCATACGAATAAATAAATAGGCCACATGAAATTCCTGAAAACATGGGATATTATAATAAAAATATATCGGGTGGTATATTGTGGGAACTATTTCATGTATTAATGCTATTTATCGTGTAAGTGCATAAATGATATATACCCTTGTTATTGATGCACTTCTTTTTTTATCATTTTGTTCCTACAAAAGGATAAAAAATTATCTAAATCACCTAGAGGATAGGGTGACATAACGATGTTAATTTGCCGTTTCAAATGTAAACTCAAATAACAATAATTGAAATTTGCCAACTGGCAAATATAGTTGAATTTAAGAGACCACAGACAAGATGTGCATGTGATCATTCCATAGAAGACTTCTAATTTTATTTAATACAGACATGATTCAAACAAGTGTCGAATATACTGAGGTTATAGTGTTTTCATAATTAACCGAGTACTGTTGAAGCTATGTTTTTATTTTATTTTGTAAATTTCTCTACAAAATTTAAAATGACATATGAATATTAATTGAATCTTTAATTCAATATTCGAGCTTATAAATTCAATTATATCTTCGGCAATCTATGGAGTGTGTTCCGATCTAGACTATCATGTCCAAGATTCACGATATCATCGATAAAAAAATGTGTTTTGATTTCTATCACAATTGAATGCAATTAAAAACTTTTACAATTTTACTAACTTGTGGTCATCGTATAGGAGTATGATTGCATTAATCTTAATCATTCGTGGACAAATAGGAAACACATGAAAATGTTTGTAATAGTGTGACAAATGGAGTGAATGATTAAGATCCAGCCATATCTAGATTACCATATCTATATTAATATGATCACGGTATAAAAAAGTGGAACTATTTAGTTGGATCTTATGTTTTCAATCGAAAAATCCTATTCATTCTGTGATGACAGTGCACTGCACTACTCCTTTTGTTACCGAAGAACTTATTATATTATTAAAATCAAAAAAATGGAAAATACTTATTTGCCGGAGCGCCATCGCTGTCTATACATAATTTGGGGCGAATTCGTTTTCTCTTAAAGACGACGATACTCAAATGTTTGATTATATAGTAATTTAATCTTCCAATAAGATGTTATATGGCTAGTATCATCGCCATCATATTGATCTGATAGCTTTTGATTATCATCGCAGTGTCCATTTTTCTTTCTTATATCAATAATTTAGATCTAAATTTTATGAAGCCACTTAATTGTTCGTACATAAATTTTGTAATTCAATCAAATCATTTAATTTTAAATATTAATTTTTTCATATATTGACTGCTGTACAAAATCATCAAATACATCAACAAATTACTTGATTAATTCATTGACAATAGCGTCATTTCTTAAATTTGATATGATGGAACAAACCACAGTCATATTATAATTGTTTATATTAATGGCTATTTTC